>JAJOOS010003459.1:0-20163 GCA_029582725.1 Solanum chiquidenum | reverse complement strand
TATTCCTATGGATAAATCAAAGTGGAGTAGCATAAATTCGGTACAATTGAACTAATACACAAATTATTACAATAAAACTCGAATATTTAACAAAACAACATGTGCGGATGATGAAAAAAGGGTCAGATCCAGACCTTTAAACTCAAAAATCTAAAACTAGGGTTTGCTGAAATTGGAGGATTTTGTTTGTTGTAAAGAAAAAATGAATTTGTAGCGGGTAAAGAATTTGAAAGAAGGATTCTTTTATATGAAGAAGATCTTTGTAGAGCGACAAGGAAGGATGAATATATATATATATAGAGAGAGAGAGAGGGAAGGAAGAGTTGTGAGGAACAACGATCTAAAGAGAGACCTTATGGGAGAGGCGTGTAGTAATTCGAGTATCTGTGTGATAACCTGTGCTACATGTAATTTACTATATTACCCCTCAGTTGACCAAAATAGATGCTTATGTTTTTTATGGGTACAATCGTAATAGCACCTTTCTCAATTCTGCCCCATATTAATGGCAAGTATATCAAGAGACACGTGCTCTTTATGCTCATATAATTGGCCATTTTGGATTTAAATACCTTTTAACCCCTCAATTTTTACTTGTTCAATTATTATTATTAATGTTATAAAATAAATACAAAATACTAAAAATCAAATAAAAGAGAGCAAAGAAAGAAGAAAACAGAGAGTAAAAGTAAGAGTAGTAACTATTTAGATGTATCTCATTAACCATTTGTAGTGTCTTTTATAGACACAAAAAGGTAATACATTACTTAGAAAAGGAAACTTTCTACAGTAATTTTACTTGGTCATCAATTTACCACAATGTAAAGCTTACATGGCCATTCATTTTTACAACACTCCCCCTCGAATGTCCATGTCAAAAAAAAAATTGTTGAGCTACTTGTGAGTTGCTCTTAAAATCTGCTTGTGTGAGCTGCTTATAGGAATCTGTTTGCGGAGTTTCTTCTAAGTTGCATAGAGTTATTTGCTTGCGAAACATTTTGTAAGTTGTCTTCTTGATTTTAAGCTTATCCAGGGAAACTGTGTAATGGTATCACAATATGATGTATTTACTACTCATTGAAGTTCATCAATAGATAATGTGTCTCATTAAAATTTTACTAGGAAAAAATCAATGGGGAAAAATCTTAGTGAAGAAAAAAGAGTACACATATCTTGTAAGTTGTAATACGCATTGATAGCTGCCTCATTAAAAATCTTACCAGGAAAATTCAGTGGGACAAAACTTCGGCTAAGGGAAAAAGAGTGCAGTGCGTATTATACTCCCCCTGATTAAAACATCACTTAACAACTTGAAGATGACACATTCCAATCTTATATCTCAACTTCTCAAAGGTTGAAGTTGATAATACCTTGGTGAATACGAAGTGTAAAACATCGGATACACCCTTCTTTTGAAGATCATGAATAAGAAGAAGAACTTTGATGAAATATATTTTGCTCAGTCTTCTTTGATGTATCCTCCTCTTAGTTGAGCACACGAGATATTGTCTTCATATAATGTTGTTGGAATATCTCTTTTCGAAGGAAGGTCACACATTCTCTAGGTATGTTTATTGATCTCAACCAAATATATTTTTGAAAAACACTCAATTCGTAATCTTGTCGACTTAGACAAATTGCTCGTTTGATTTGTTAGCAGTAACAATCGAGCACTGACGAACACTTTCAATAAAATTGACTGTCTTGTGAAATGATTTGAAATGACAGTATTTCCAAATGAAAATATATAACTTTCATGAGTTCAAACTTCATAATTTCCTGCAATTTCACGATCAATAAATCTTGACACAATTGATCAGAACAAATAATTTATATCTATATTTTATTCACTCTAATATTTCCATCGATAAGAGTGATGTTATATTTTGCATGCATACTAATAAAATTATTTACCATGAATAATAATAACAGGGTACATAAGTTTATCAATTGCACTATGACATGGTACTTTCTAACTATTTTAATAAATTGATCTTTATAATAGGCGATCTTACAACCATTGGGGTACTATTCAATGGAATCACTTTATAACCTTTTAAATCCTTCAAGGATTTTCATATAATATTTACTGTCTAGCTAGACATAATAATCATTCATGATGTGTATTAAAGTTTTTCATATATTGTCAGACGGAAAGAAACCTCATTGCATCCACCTTGGGAGTATATATCTACATACAATAATGTCAGAACTTTTGTGAAAAATCTTTATTTTTTAATGCACAATTCGTACTTTATATTTTACGATTTTGCTTATCGCACAATAATTTATTTGTACCCCACTGACATTATATCTTGGTATATGGACAAAATAAGTTCAAAACATCACTTTCCCAAGTGAATAAAAAATACTTGAATTGTATTTTCTTTTGGCCAATCATTTAACTGTCAACTCTCGACATATTTAATTTCAAGATCCTCATCACCATTTATAATTTTGAGCGCTACATTATATTCAAGATATCGTCGACGGTTATTTGATATCGATTCTAATGTGACATAACTTATCAAGTTCACTTTATTTTTCATCATTTACAGGTACCTGAACCTTTGCCAAGGTTTTATAAAGTGTTATGTCATGGTGCTCTTTCTAAAGCATTTGCCTCAGTATTATGACCATCTTGACCATTTGTTCTTTTTCTTCTTCAAGAAAATTTATCTTTTGAATCGATTAATTTATAACGCTTTAGGCGTGCCATAAATTATGTCCTTCAATAACTTTTCATTGGAGCATTCATAACTGGATTATAACATAGTGACTCAGCGAATGCGTCTGACAATTCACTTAAATTATCTCTTCAACGAGGATCATATAATTCATTATGTATAACTTATTTTCCAGTTGCTTATCTCCCCCCTACGTTAGAAAATCTAACATTCACCCAACCTTATTTGGGGACTCATCTTTGTGCATTGCGTAATGGTGGAGCAATGGAATAATATACAGCACATTTAAATTACTAGATGAGAATTGTTTGATTTCTGACCCTGAACCACTTGTGATAGGGGAACCTTGTTGGCTTGATACGTACAAGTGTTGCCACACTTTAAATAACATATCTCATACCAAATTTCTTTTGGGAGTTTTGTTCTCATAACCAATGATTTAGTTATAATTGGAGGCATATAATTTCTGCTTAAACCACTTGGATATAAATCAACATCATCAATATAATTTTACAATTTGAAATGTGCTCTTGATTTAACAATTCAAGCAAACAACATTTGCGAAAATCAAATTACAAGTTGATAATAAAGCACATGTGACCATAACATAGATGCATCTATATAATAGTAAATGGTCAACATGACAGGTGAACGGGCCCATACTCACCTTTTTATACATTTCAAAATTTCAGGAGATACAATCTCAACCTTAGTTGGTGTAATGATAATTTTATCATGAGAACAAACAACACAAGAGAATTTTTGAAGAATTTATTATTATTATTATATATATATATATATATATAACCATATGAATTCTCATTTATTTTCGTATCATATTTGAACCGGAATGATCATCAACCGGTCATGCCAACTGATACTTATTTCAATAAATTTCTAGTTTATTTTGCATGTGATTCCATCATCATGTTCATATTTAGTTACCACAAACAACATGAAAACACGGATAACCTTTCACATAAATATTTATAACCCATTTTAATTATATGAAGATCTTAAATCTTTTCATATTTTATAGTCTCAATATAATTTATTTATTTTATTTGACTATTTCTTTGAAACTTATAAGTTTTCTTTCGAGACTTGCTACAATTCCAATATCATGAGCAATTTTATTTCTTTGGGTAGTACCACATTAGCTCACCAAAGCTCACAATTAACATTAGATACTACCACATATTTCATAACATGGTTTGTGTGGTAAACATCTCTTTCCGGAGAAATTTATATCATTATTGTCATTGTCAAAATCATTACAAGCAAAACTTGTTTCTTGATTTACTTTTGTCATTAGTATCTCCTCCATTTTGTTTAATATCAGGCAAAATACTTTTGACGTACAGAAATACATAATCAATAACAAAAAAATTTGGTCAAGAATTATTTTCTTCTTTTGTCATTTCGATAGATCATCATAATACGCATGGGCGGATCTACATGGATCCAAGGGGGTTCATCCGAACCCCCTTCGTTGGAAAATTACACGGTATATATAGAATTAATTTTTTGATTTATATGTATATACCAAGTGATGAACCCCCTGAACATAAGCTAAGGGCTTGGTTCAGTGGTAAAGGGGGTTCAAGAATTCGCAATATAAGTGCTGGGTCGCGGGTTCGACTCCTTGTAACAGCGTTTTCCCCCCATATTTCAGCCGATTTTCATTTAATTTTCTAAATAAATGAAAATTTTGTTTTGTTTGAAATCCTATTGAGATTTATACTATTTTATTAGATATTAAAAAATAAATTTATTTTCCATTTTTATAAAATTAAGTAAAACTTATAACTTTTAATTAAAATTAAAAATACATTCTCTCATACTCATTTTAAGTCAAACGTTTAATTTATATTTGATTAACGAATAATATAATTATAAGTAAGATTAAATAAATAAGAGTAATCATTAAAATTTATAAATAAATAAGAGTAATCATTAAAATTTATAAATAAATACAATTGTCGCGATGTTTTTCAATCTTGATAATTATTTTCTCGACGCAAATTTTATTGCTACAATATGATCGGATTTAGGAAGTATTCCTTAGTTAGTTTCAAAAATTAAATAACGTTTGTATACAACAATAACAGAGACAAGACCCATAATTATAGTTTAAAAAATACATTCTCTCATACTTATTTTAATGTTATGTCAAACATATAATTACTCGATTTTATTGTTTGTGTTGAGGTAGAGTTGAATTTTTTTTAGTTGCTTATATCTGATCCGACCCATTTATATTTGACCCGCCCCGCTTATATGGATACTAATAGTAGTGTGCTTACTTATCTTTTTGAACCCCCTCGATGAAAATCCTGCCTCCGCCACTGATAATACGTACCACAATATTTGTGATATACTAAAAGTACTTGACCAGTGACCATTTATACCAACATAAAATTTCTTTATTTCTCTCTAACCTCCCATAGGGGTGAGTTGTTGTATTTATTAAATCATACATGATTATGTTTTTATTTATAATTTTCATCATGTCTTGACATATTCACTTTCAAGAATGGTCCACTTTTCATGATACTTATCACAAATCACATTCTCTTCAATAAATTGACGATAATCATATATACATGCTTCATAATTATTCATTTCATTAGAAGTTCATTGTCATGCTTTGAAATTTATCATATTCATATGACATACCTAAACATCACTTTTGAAAGTCAAGTGTGTCATCACTTTTTCATCCTTTTCCTTGAAGGAGGATTTATAAACTTATCAACTTATTAGGTCTCATAACAAACATGTTTCTAATGACCTTTCATATCATTTTGATGACAAAAAATTACCTTCACTCTTTTTAAAAATCCATTTTGAGAACTCATAATGTTCTTTCTTTTATAATTATCACAATGATGACTTGTCACTTCACGTCCATATTCATATGTTTAATCATAAAATTATCTTGTCATCTTTAAGACTTTTAATGTATTGCTATCACATTCACCTCAAAGAATGGAACATATTCAATGGGACGGGCTTCACTTTTTTTTATCAAGAGCATATCAATTTGCTCAGTTATCATTATATCATCAATATATTGCATTGGGACTTTAACCCAATGTCTTATCCATATAAAGGCGTGTTAGGCCAAAATATGATGGGACTTGAACCCAAAATCTTATCATCATGACGCATCGAGACTTTAATTGATGTCATACCCTTTTGGTGCGATGAAACTTGAATTCACCGTCTTACCATCAATTAATGACATAACATGTCAAAGTACATCAAAACTAACCATCAAGCCTTTTTTAAAAATTTATCACTATGAACAATCATGTGTTTCCTTGAATTTTGTCAAATTTTTATCGTAACCACCGTTATTAAGGATTCAGATTTGAAATCCTTAAACAAATCAACCATCTATAATAATAACAAAGAAAATATTGTTAGTATAAATGACATAAACTCTTAATGATCCATGAAGCTTAAAAATAAAATGAGTGATTAAAGCAATCAATAATTTCATTGTTGGTGTGTGTCAAATAGCAGTAGCAAATCATATAACATTTGTCACTAAAGTATTAAGAACGACGAACAAAATATTTCTAGATCAAGATGATACATATTGTAGATCATGAAAAATGCTCACCATTATAACAATATTAATATGTATTAGTAAAATAAATTGAAATGTATCTCTTCTTCTGTTCATAATTAAATTATAGAATTACTTCAAACTTCATATCAAAACATCAAGCTTCAAGTTGTAAGAATTTCTAGATCTAAAAAAATAGAATAGTATTGATATGCTTTATCTGATTTTCTCCGACTAATGATACAAACATCATTTTAAAGGCAAGTAATCATTAATTTGGAATTTAATAAATTTCGTCTAATTTAAAAATAATTGGAGTTTTAACCGCAGAAAAAATAAACATTATTCACAATATGTTATGTGAACACATTTATTCTATAAGTACTTTTTGTCTTTTATCCACATATATGTTCTATTGACAAACTATTATTTTAAAGTGATAAACAATCTATTAATAAATACTTGCAACATATTATGTACCTTCAATTTTCTCAAAAATAAAAATAAGATTCCACTTACCCATGATGATAGGATTCAGAAAGACATGGTATGATAATTTATAATGACCTTCTACAATTAAATCATCCATTAATTCTAAGTTTTTGATTGTTTGGCTCTTAAATCTTGTATCGAAAGTGAATCTTTGACAACTTCCCTTGCAAGGGATGTTGCCCTCACTAGCCTATACCTTTGATTTCCATTAACAGAGAGCTCCCTAAGCTAGGTAAGACTCTTAACACCAAGTTTATGCATCAACTTTGTTAGAAACTTATTTGTTGATTCACAATCATTCTTGTGCAAAATATCTTTTATAAAATTATATGTCTAGATCAACTTGCTTAAACATATTTCTTAATAAAAAAGAACGATCGTGCTTATAACGTGTTATAAAAAAATACAGAATACTAAAAATCAAATAAAAGGAGCAAAAAAAGAAGAAAACAAAGAGTAGAAGTAAGAGTAGTAACTATTTAGGTGTATCTTCATTAACCATTTGTAGTGTCTTTTATAAACACAAAAAGGTAATACATTATTTGGAAAAGGAAACTTTCTACAATAATTTTACTTGGTCATCAATTTGCCACAATGTAAAGCTTACATGGCCATCCATTTTTACAACAATTAAGTACTAATTTTTTTAATGTTTGATGCATTTTTGGAGTAATAAATAAGTGAAAACTACCTAAATGGACCACAAAACATAAAATAATTACAATTTTGTAGTCCAATTCAAACTAATTCACTAAATACTCATTCTTCCGAAATAAATTACAATTCATGTCCCCCTTTAGTCGTATAGATTTTAAATATCTAATTTTTTTGTTTAAAATATTGAATTAATGTAATCTAATTTAACTTTGAAAATTAATCAAATTGACTTTTAAAAAGCACAACATGACATTTGAAAGTGGACGAAAGGAGTATTATTAATTATTTTGGTTCTTTTTTCTCATTTATTGTTTTTGTGTTGTGATTTATTTCTTTTGTTTTTCCTCATTTATTATTTTTATTTTCTCTTTTATTTTTTACTCTCTTTTTTTATCCTTTATTCGAGATACTATTTGATAATATTTTTATTAATTCTATTTTTTTGTTAGTTTATATTCTTTTAATTTTTTTTTATCTCTTTCTATATTTTTACCTTTTTAAAAAAATTAAAATAAATTACTTTTGTTCTTTTTTTATTTACTATTTTTATTTTCTCATTTATTATTTTTATTCTTTTTTCAAATTATCATTTATTAGAGATACCATTTGGTAATTTTTTTTTTTTATTAGTTTATCTTCTTCTTTTTTTCTCTTTCTATATTTTTACCTTTTTAAGAAAATAAAATAAATTATTTTTTGTTCATTACTTTTGCTCTTTCTCATTTATTATTTTTATTTTCTCTTTCATTCTTTTCTCATTTATTGTTTTTATTCATTTTTCATTTCATCCTTTATTAGAAGATATCATTTGGTAGCATTTTTATTATTTGTTTCTTTCTTCTACATTGTTTTTTTTTTGTCTTTTCCCCTTTTTTGGTTTGTTTATCATCTTTTTAAATTTATTTTCTCTTTTTTATATTTTTGTCTTTTGAAAAAACAAAATGAATACAAAAATATAAAATATTAATTGACTACTTTCAGACTAATAAAAAAAATTACTAGACTACAATAATAAATAAATAAGATTTTTTTTATAATTATGTGATTTTGGATCTGCAAATATTACATTTGACATTTAGTGTAGTTTATTTTAAAAAAAAATACAGAATTATGTTAATGGGGCACAACTTCGATTTAGATTGACAGAATTTGCTCTTGTTACTTGGATGTGATGTAACGGTAATACAATAATGCTAGTTTCATTAAATGGAAATCGGTGTACTAATGAGTAGGGTGTGAACAAGAAACCTTGATGATACTATAACAATTTATATATATTTGTAATAATATCATCGACTAATAAGTAAGGTGTGAATAAGAAATCATAATGATACCACAAAAATATATATATACTCTTATAGTATCACTGAGTAATGAGTATATTGGCCTTATATATATATATATGAAGAACAATGGTAAGTGAAAAAGTAAAATTTCGCTATGTATTACTCTTATATTAGAAAAGGCTTGTTTCAACATGCCTGTATCATCACATTTGATGATTTTTTTGTCTTTTTAATGCTCAAATATTGCTACGTGTCTAACTCATATGTCTTCCATGTACACCTCATTGTTGTTTACTGTCTTGCCTCTTCTTTCAACTTTTTACTTCGTAGTTCTATGCTCATCAAAATTTCTCCTTTTGTTCAACATTCATTTGTATTTCTATGTAAGCTTCTTGTTTCTTTGATTTTTTGTATATCTTTGTTTTCCTTAAAATTAAAAGTTTATTAAAAAGTATTCCCTAATTTCATCTTTCCTTGACCAACTTTGATTTGGGTGTGTTAATATTTCTTTCTTTTTTCATTTGGATTTGTTGTTGATATTCAATTTTACTTGTGCTTTTCAATGATTTCAATTGTTGTGCCTTTAATTTTTGTTTGTTGTGTTTTTCGTGTTCCATTTTAGATTTTGAGGCTCAAGTAAGCCTTTTAAAACTAAGATCGCTAAGAGAATGAAAAGAAAGATAAGAGAGTTTTAAGAAGACTTTGTATTGCTTTGCGGAAGATTGGTTACAACTTGGTTGATGATTTACAAATGAGAGCCTCTCTATTTATACTACTTCCTAGGGGGCTAAAGTATAAATAAAAATTACTACACAAGTTCCTACTTATTTGTAATCATGTCCCTCTTCTAGAATTCTCTACTATTCTAGAGAATTCTAAAGTTGTCTAAGATATTTTTTAAGGCATTCTAGAGTCTTCTAAGAAAAGATCTAAGGAATTCTAGAGTTTTCTACTAACCTCTCCATAGCTCTAGATTCTTCTCCCTTATTTTATGCCAAATTTGAAGGGCAAAGTAGCGGGTCATGACACTCTCCCCCACCTATTGATGCAACGATCTCGTTGCATTGCTGCTGCATGGACAACCAATACAAAGCTCTCTTAAAGCCCCAACCTATTGATGCAACGACCAGTAGTCCATTGACTCGATAAATGCCCTTGTAAAACTCCCTTAGCTGCTTCCTTATCTCTTCTAGCTCGGTCTTCTGATCTACCTCCTTCCTAGGAGACAAGCACCTTGGCGGATTTTCTAGCATCACATCTTTTTTCTCTTCTAGAACCTTCTCCATGCATGGTGGCAAGGACTCGTTATCACCATTGTCTTCATCCAAACTTGCAATGGTGGCTATAAACGCCAACTCCTTTTTCTTAAGGCTTTTCACGAGTTGCATGGTCGTTAGTCTAACTTGTCCTTCCATCGTTGGTACCTTAACAAGGGGCACCATACATGACCCTTCTTGCTCCATGACCAAGAGTCGTTGGAGGTAAGGATCGATTACCGTGTGGTATTTTTGGAATAACTATTGCCCAAGAATTATGTCAAAGAGGTCTAAGAGAGCGACAGTGAAGCTGGTTTTACCTTGCCACTCACCTAGCGTGATGTTTACTCCATGCGCTACTCCGCACACGGGAGTCGTTTGTGCATTGACCGTCCTGAGATGGGCGTTACTTGGACCGTAACTCAGCCCCAACCTTGTTGTTGTCGTCTTGGTCATAATATTGGCCTCTGCACCCGTGTCGACTATAGCACGAGCGGGCCTTCCATTAATCGTGAGATCGACATACTGCGCGCCATATTCTCTCAACTTCCCTGGCTACTTCGTGATGGCTCCACATAGTTCTATCAAGCCCAACTGAATTATAATATTCCAAACTACTTAGTTTGGCTTCTCTAGGAGGTGATGGATAGATATGAAAAATAAAAGTTAGTGCATTACTCACGTTAAATGACATTATCAATATTACAAACAGTTACAAAACACTTCCAATAATATACATTAATATTTTTATCAAGTAAAAACAATCTTTTTGTATGTTCTTTTTGCAGTTTATCGCTGAGCCCATGCCAGATGAAGAAATTGTTGAAAAAGGTATCATATGGGGATTATGGTGACTCTAGGTCTTCTTTAACTAACTATACGCAGAAACTATGGAAGCACATAATGAATATAGCGATAGACCTTTTGTTATAGATAAGAAATTTATTGAAGGACATGATGAATATGGTGATAGGCCTTCTGTTGTGGATGATCTAGCTACAGGGACATCTATGGATGGGTCTGATAAAGATATTTTTCTTTCATGTACTAGAGTTGTTGATGGCGCAATTTGAGGCATTCCAATTGCACGGTTATCCTGGGATAGTTAAGATGATGAGTACTTGAGTTGTTTCAACTATCTTAAGAATTTCAAATGCTCTGGTGTCAGACAGGTTAGATAGTGCTCCAAAAGTTAGAATCTCATATATTTCTGATTATGAATCAGAGCCTGAGAATGTGATTCAATCTGAAATGGTAGATGACTTGATCATTACAGAAAATATTGAGATGGTTTCAGATTCTGACATAAAAAAAGAGGATATAGCTAAAATTGACACTGCTCATAATTTCATAACGGAGGGAGATGAGGCAAATGATACTTTAGAATGAGGAAAAGTTGTGTATCAGGTTGCAAGTAAAGAATATACTTTGTTGGAACAAGAGTTGGACAATGATGAAAAGCTTTTTTGCAGAAGAAAGTCAAATTCTTAATAGTAGTACAGAGGCAAAGAGTGCAGATTCGTCTTGTGATATTAAGCCTTCTGATACTGTTTACCCTAGCTTAAGGGAAGAAAATAGAGTATCAAATTTTGGAACTTATGAATTGAACTCTGAAAACAACATCATCTCACTTACTGGAGCTTCCCGGGAGAGTCAGGATAATGCCGCTAGAACTTTAATTGAATCTTATCATAAATCCATCAAAGATAGTGAAGTTGAGAGCTTGAATGATAGGAATTTGGTGCTGGTATGTATAATGTGCAAATGCTTGTGTGAATAGACTTCATTTTTTTACTAACTCGATCATCCCTTTCACCAATATATGCACACAACTTGAATAAATTATTTCCTTACCATTTGTGGAAATGTAACCCAATAATTTTCAGCATACTTTAGTATTTACGGAAAGCAGACCTAGTGACCTACTACGTTGGGCCCGTGCAATATTTGCGCTAGCTCCTACCAAGTTGTTCCACTATAATTGCCATTAGTAATATGAAATTGCAAGTCATTCCAATACACTTGAGACAAACAACTCAGAGGACGTTCAAACCATTGTCGTAACACTTTCGTCTAAATTCATTAGCACAACAACAATCCTCACATGGATGCATGGATGATACCAGGATAACTTGATCTGTAATGTAACAAATAGATACCTTATAAAAAGACTTCTATGAACATCAATGTCTTGATAGAAAAGTATTTACTTATATAATATACATAAGACCTAAAGTACATTGTCCAATAGAATCATATTAAAGTACTAAAGACATATTATTAAAAAAAATATATTCGATCATTTGAATCTTTAAACACAGCTTCATTGATCAGTACAAATGATCAGGAGCTATACTCTCCATCACAGCAGCCAACGTGTGCTATTCCATAAACTAAATCAGGAGTTTGAAATACCTTACAAGGAACAAAAAAAACAATTCAATCAACTAAAGAAGAAGTTGAGCGAAGGGACAAATATTAGAAAGTTACAAAGTAAAAGATACATTTGTTTCATCTATTGCACGATCATTTTCAGGATAACATTTGATGGATGGACTCTTATATAGCTGATGGCAAACTTGCAGTTAGTTTCAAATGAAAATAGAATAAAATTAATATATATATAGAAATAAGTAGAAAGAGTACCAACATATCAATTGTATGTTCTACAATAGGTTGATGAAATTTCATCTTAGTCAAGTTTCAAATCATCTTTATTCTTTCATTTGAACCCTCAATATACTATATACCTTTAGAATGATGAAGGTCCATCTCTATAGTCTTAAATCATTTCTATATGAACTCTATGTTCCATTCCAAAACTTTCTTCTTGTATTGTGATTTCTATGAAATAATTATTGATAAAATAAAATGTAGATATTGCTTTTTCATTTCAAATTCATTAATTTGTAATCCATAATGATACAGATTAGTTAGGGTTGGCCATGGAACTCTATCTTCTTAAAGCTAATTTGAAAATATAGTTGCAGAAAAATAATAGGGAACAAGAGATATATTCAGTTACAAAAAAATGTAATATGTATCAAACAAAAGAGAAAAGTTGACAACTCGAGCATCAGAACATATCAAAAAGAAAAGAATTTGATTAACAAACCAATCAAGACTAAAGATTAACTTGGCGTTCTTGACCAAGCAAAATACCACATCAATTAGACAATAAATATAAAACAAACCAATCAAACCTAAAGATTAACTTGAAGTTCTCAAGGAATAAACTCAAGCTAGCCTTTTCTTTCAGAATGCAACATCTGAACTATTTCAAACTTTTCTCACATTAATGGACGTTGTACGAAGATCATGTAGAAATACAAAATTAACCTCAAATGCTTCTATTGATTCAGAGCAATGTCCTCTACACCAGTTTGACACCTTAATTCTTCATTACTGCTAACGCGCTATTTTTAAAAAAATAATGTGCATATAAAGAAAATAGTGAAGCCATCTAGATTAAAATATAGAGATAATAGAAAACTGAATTGTATTATCAGTAAGAGAATGTTATCTTACACTAATAGATACCTTTCATGTTTGAGGAACACACAATGTGTTGGAAAACTATATGCACAACGGAAGCATATTAGAATCTTTCTGCTTACATGAATAATAGATAATCAATATTGTTTATGCTAGAATACATATAATATGCTAAAACACATAAACTTACAGAAATTTAACTCAAGAATTACCTCTTGAAGCGTGAGCAGATACCTTCAAACGAATCCACGAGTTAGACATACATTCAAGCGAATCTACAAGATAGACAATAACTATGGTCTTCTACAGTGATCCCAACTTCACATCCGAACTCTCTCAATACTTGGGTGAGCAAGTATGAATAGAAACCTTCGATCTCTTTTCTAGGTTAGGAGAATCCCTATTTATAGAGATTTTTTTCCAATCCAAAAAGGAGTAGAAAACCTCGTTTTTCTGGAAAAACAGACGTTAGTTTTCTCTTGAATAAAACTAACACTATTTTCCTCCTTTCCCCTTAGTAATGAGATTCTGAGTTCTAGTTAAATATGGGTAATGTAGGGACCACATAATTAATTACTGAGACTTTCTATTATGGAAATAATTCCAAATAATTAATTTGAATTATTCTTACCATAATAAATTATAAATCATTCCACTAGAAATTCGTAATTGCACTCCTCTATTTATATTTCGAAATTCCCCATTAAACACTTATGTAATTCCCCATGTTAAGATTACATATACTAATTAATAAATTAAATTACTGACGAATTTAATTTAATGACTAATTTCATTTAGAGCACTACTTAACTTATTTCATGTGTCGGATTCATAAATCCACTTGCAAGGTTTGACACGATGAAAACTTATAAGTTTCTCAAAAAGGCATATCAATCAATCTCTATAACGAGAGAGAAAATGGTCAAAAGCCCCCTTAATCTATAGTCAGATTCTCAACTACACATTCATACTTCACGGGGGTCCTATTACCCCCTTGGACTATTTTAAAGTGAAATTATTTGCTCCCTAAATGCTGACGTGGCAAAGAAGGTGTAGTTCACTCTCTTTGGGAGAGTGAGGGATAAAAATATAATTAAAATATTACCTTTATAATTATTTAATTTATTTCATATTAATTTTCTATTTTTTTTTAAAAATAATTATGCTTCCTTTTATTTTTTTACCTTCTTTTATCTTTTCCCTTTAATCTTTCATCAGATTCGGACACCGGCAATGGCTCACGTCGACCACTAGGTCACCCCCCTCATCAAATTTTCATCACTAAGTCAATTCTCATCTTCAAATCACATACTTTTCATCATATCTCCATTTTTCATCACTTTGAAAATTTGTTGGTCGCTCAAAATCAAAATCAAAATTGAAAGTTAGAAGAATCGAAGTTTAGAGTAGTCATTAATGGAGGAGTTCACTAAGTAATAGATTCAATTAATGGAGAAGAATTCATTAAAAAAATCATTGGGTAACAAACCCTTTGATGAAGAAGACCCATTTATTGAAATTGTTGTAAACATTAATTGAGTTTCTCATATCAACATTGTTAAATTTAAATCAATACTAGTCTCTCTGCAAGTCTGATACCTTTATTCTGACAAGTAGGTATAATTTTGATGAAGGTCGAAGAGTGGTAGTCGTCAAATCTGCAGAAGCTTTCAAAGAAAAGAAATGGAGGAATGGAAAAGGAAGAGAAGATGAGAAGATGAAAATATTTTATATAAAAAAAAAGGGTAATATTACGTGGCAGTGCGTGTTGACTACTACCTAATACAAATCTGGGCGTGAGTTTGTAGGGGGCAACATATTTCACTTTTAAAAGGTTCAAGGGGGTAATAGGACCCCCGTAAGAATAAGTGTGTAGTTGAAAATTCGGTAATAGCTTGGGGGTGCTTTTGGTCATTTTCTCATAACGAGACATGGATTCCATCAACTAACTTATTATTTCACCAATATATATTATTATCATCAATCTACCAGGCATATTGACCCATCTCAGAATCTCACCTTTTAATAAATCAAAACGATAATTAATATATACAGATCATAATAGTTATATCAGGATTAAGAATATAAGTACATTTAATAGTTTAGAGAATATGTTTTTGTCAGCCAGTCTAAAACAACCTCTACTCGGTCCCGTTCAATACATACAAAATGTGCTAGCACAAGAAGTTGGAACTATACCGTTCCCATAATCAAGATAAATTACATATAATCTTGTGCTACAATCGTACCGATGACATGTCCAATTTCCATCCTAGATTGTGAGCAAAAAACTTTATACTTATAAGAACCGATGATTTAATCCTTTGTGTATAAGCTAAAACTCTACACACTAAATCATCTACTATATAAGTAAACAAACATCATAAACGAATATATGATCTATTAAAATTGAGCAAATATTTATTCTATAATAAATATTATTTCTTAACATATGGTTGATAGTATATATCCCAACAATCTCCCACTTAGACTTTTAACCATCACAATTGTTATAATGTGCTATATCTAAATTCATGGTTAATAGTATATACCCTAACAATCTCCCACTTAGATATTTAATCTTGAAAATTGTTAGAATACTATATCTAAACACATGATTAATAGTATTTACCCTAGCAATCTCCCACTTAGACTCTTAACTATGCATTTACAACTTTCACAAGCATTCCTTTATTTCTTATCAAAAGAAATTTATCAAGTCATTTTCTCATGCAATTTTGAGTAGTGCTTCGTCGTAACAAATCGATTTTGTACTAGATCTTGAGAGAGCTTCTCATGAAACCTTCCAAGACTTTACTTCTGTTCAGGAAATCTATCATAAAAGTTCTCTCAGCATACAAAACAAATCAATCTTCGCTATGATTCTCCCACTACAACTAAGCACTACTATATTATCACACTTTCATGATCTAGAGTCTTAATGTTTTCTTCAAAATCTTTCGATATTGAAATATTAACAACTTTTCATGTAGTGTTCTTTAATTTGCTCGACATCACTCCCACTACTTGAGGTAGTAGTTTTCTTATGTTTAGTAAAGTTTCTCCCACTACTTAAATGCAATGGAACGTCATTTCTGACATATCGATTAGATGTTTTTGAGCGTCGGAATTTTGAAAATTGACTTATTTGTTATTTTTTTGTTCAATTCCTGTAAAGCTAGTTTACTTCTAGGAACATGATTTACTAAATGATCCTTTTCTAGAAATCAGACAGTTGTGTTAACAATTAGCTTTTCTTTAGGACACTATAATAAACATTCTTTCATTCTTTAGGATATCCAATTAACACACATATTTCGTTCTTAATTTCAATTTTCTTATTCTCCCACTCAGCACATGTGCTGGAGAATTCTATATATGAACATGTCACAGATTAGACTTACGTCAAATCCAACTAGTTCTATAGTTGTTCAAGGTACTGATTGAAAAGAAATTGAATTCATAATGTGATATGTAGTTATTAGAACCTATCCCAAAAGAAACAAAATAACTAATAATAAGTCAATAATTAATCTTATCATCTTCATAAAAGACTACTTCTTTTCTCTTCTATACCAATCTATTATAGAGTGTCTGGTGTAGACAATTGATATGCAATTATTCTATAAGATAAGTGACTCATGAGCTCTGCAGAGAGGTTTACGTCACTACAATTAAATTGCAGTGACTTCATATATTTTTCATGATGTTATTTTCATGTGTCTTAAATATTTTGAGTTTACCAAGACATTTAGACTTACAAAACATCAAAAAAAATATTCATATCATGAGTAACCTTCTTGAAAACTCAGAATACTCAAATTCACCTCTTGCCCAAATGCTCATTTATTACACAAATCAGAATAGATTAATTATAACTTATCACTATCTCTTTTTCCTTTTTAAGAGGAAAGGTCTCTTAGTCATTTTTCCTTCTAAACAAGACTTACATGTTGGTAGTGACTTCACTTTTAATGAACCGTTATGTCCATCCATTAACCAACCTTGAAATTCTATTCAAAATAAATGACTTAGACGCTAATATACAGATAAGTTTCATGCAATTTAAAAGATATTTTCCCTTATGAGACAAATTAATATAATTCAATTCATGAGAGATAATACTAATAAAGGAATCACGCATCAATGTACCACAAGAAATAAAATATTCATCAAACTCAATGATAGGAGAGTTACAAACAAATATATTAAATACTCATCTCTTATCTAGTTAGAAACTGAAAATAATTCTTTCTAACATAAGGTACATTTACAATGCATTCTTTGAATTAATATCTTATCTCTACCAAAAGAAAAGCTTAAGTAGTACTAAGTGGGTGCGTAAAGTCTATTGAGAATATGAGATATAATACATTAAATAGATCATAATATTTCGAATAATCCTAAATAACAAAATTCAGGGCTCATTTATACATATATATCCATGCATCTCGAATAGCCAATCGATGGAATTGGAGAACTACTCATGCAATACGCATGTACAATGACCGATTATTCACTCCATAAACTTATACAGACCTAACTCAGATGAAGAGTCTACTGTTAATTTAAGTCAAGTGAATATCCTCTAGTTACATTGATCCAATCTTATATTACTCAATTTAGGAGAG
This sequence comes from Solanum chiquidenum, assembly GCA_029582725.1. Classification (NCBI taxonomy): domain Eukaryota; kingdom Viridiplantae; phylum Streptophyta; class Magnoliopsida; order Solanales; family Solanaceae; genus Solanum; species Solanum chiquidenum. The sequence continues at coordinate 2,082 of JAJOOS010003459.1, read as the reverse complement.
TTAATATAGATTATCAAAACTAGACGATTAAATACATAGTGACTTGTATCAATTTCATCCGATAGGGAGGAAGGTCTAAGCCAGAACATAAAACTAATACTTCACTATTATTTAATCAAATATGACCAAAAACTCATATAATGATCCAAAAAAAATAATTTCTTACTAGGTCGTTTTTATAAATCTACCAAATTTCAGATCAATCAAAGTTTTTTTTTTTTTTTGAATTCCAAAACTATGATCAATTTAATTGTAAACGTTATATGGTCAAAATAGAATTTAAAATTTTTCAGTTAAAAAAATCTTATCGCATGACACATATCATCATTTGTGAAGTAGATACACAAATCAAGAATAAAGAATAAAATTCTAAAAACTATTTACTTTATCTGAATACTATTTTCCAAAAAACAACATGTTTATGAATGCATTGACTAAAAAATTCAAAACACACCTCATAGATATCCATGCATCTTGAACAATAAATTTTGATGAAAAAAATGACTACTCATGCAACATACATATGTGTTGTCAGATATTCACTTCAACAAATTTAGTACAAAAGCTAACTAAGATGGAGAGTATATGTTAAATTTAAGCCAAGTGAATATCATTATCCCTAGATTCATTGATCCAATCAAATATTACTCAGATAGGGAGAGTCAATACAGATAATCAAAACTAGAGATTAAATTTTAATGACTTGTATTAATTTCATCCGATAGGGAGGAAGGTCTAAGCCAACACATGAACTTAATACTTCACTAAAATTTAGTTATGAAGACCATAGAGAATAATCTCTATCACCACTATATCTTAGTCGAGTAATTTTTCATAAAAATTAATTTTCAAAATACAAGAAATGTCTAAAACCATTATCTAAACGACCTCAAATTGTCAAATCACTTCGTAACAATGAGTGTTTTAAATTTGATCGTTTTTCATGAACCTACCGAATTTCAGATCGATCAGAGTTCAAAAATAATATTTATCTCCAAAGCTATGATCAAATTCAGATTCAAACGATTTGAGAAAAAATAATCAGATCTACATCCTTATCATATATCAATTTATGTTAACTCATCACGTGTAATCATGTACCACATATAACATAAATAAAACCAATATAAAGGTTGCCATTCATACTAAATCACATTTTAATTCCAAAGAACAACTTTAAAATCATTTTAATGACCTCAAAAAATCATAATCACATAACAATGAGTACTTCTTACTAGGCCGTTATCAATGAACTTATCAAATTTCAGGTCAATTGGAGTCTATAAAAAAATTATTTTCAAAACTGTGCCCAAATTCAAATTCAAATGATTTAAGCATCTTTAGGAATTAAAACAATATGACCTACATTCTTATCACATATCAATTCATATTAAATCACCACGTGTAATGATGTTCCAAATTTAACATAAGCATAACTAACATAAAGAATGACCTTATCATACTCAAATCAAATTTTAATTCGACAAACTATCTAAAACTCATCGAAATGATCTTCGATGGAACCATCAAATTCCAAGTCAATCAGAGATTATCAAATTCATGACCACCTAATATGACCAAATTTGAAAAATAATCGATTTAGGCATAGTTAAAGATTAAAATAACTTGATTCAAATTTTCATTCTCTTTTAATAAATATCCCATGAGCACATGACATACGTTGTGTCCTTCTTTTACTAAGACTCACAACACCTCCTTGTATCAAAATTGTCCTTTCATATTAATACATCTGAGAATTAAAGATGTTTCATTTTTCTCTTTTAGACCGGAAAAAATCTTTACTATCTATTCTAGTGAATTAATTAAGTGTTACTAGTATCTAAAGATAAATCGTCTTTCGAGTATACAAACCTATACCAGTATACATTTATGTAGGACAATTTACACATAACACATTGAACATATTTTAATGACTCAAATAAATAGACCACGTTAATTCACTACTAAAAAACTGCTAAAAAATGACGGAAGAAAAAGCGACGGACAACGTCGCTCCAAAAAAGCGACGGACTAAGAGATGCCGTCCGTCGCTTTTTAATTAAAATAATTATTTTTAAAATT
>JAJOOS010003458.1:0-22269 GCA_029582725.1 Solanum chiquidenum | reverse complement strand
AAAATCTAGATGTCATTCATGTCATGTGGCCAAGCTTCATAGAACATATACACAATATCATATTTAAGCTTTATTGAGTAATAAACATACTTTCATGAACATTCTTTCTTTTCAATAATTCATAAGATTCATCATAGTGTCAAAGTCAATGCATCTTTAAATTCATTTACATCAATTTCATAAAGAGAAGACATGAATATTTTCATAAATTCATCTTTCATAGTTCAAAACCCACATTATATCAACGCAGCTTAGAAAACATGGTTTATGCATGGGTTCATTAGAAACCAACTTAAAAACATACAATTACTTCAATTCATGCATAAAAGTTCATAAATCAATCAAATAAATCAACATTGAAAGAAACCCATGACATGGAAGAAAACCCTAACTCAATTGAAGAATTCTAACTCTGTAAATTAGAGAATTTGGGAACTCCATGGAGGAAAGGGCTCCATGGATGAAAACTATCATACCTTGATGCCAATATCTTGGGAGCAATGGAGGATTAGGAGGCTTTATCTTGAAACCCTAGCTTTGTTCTTCAACTTATAGAGAGAGAAATATTTGAAAGGAAGAGCTTGATCATCTTTTGGAAATTTACGAGAATGATTTGGGTTTGGGTGATTTGGGGGTTTAAAATCATTATATAGGTCCATAACCACCTAATTCATTTTGTGCTAAAAGATATGACCGTTTGAAGTTTACCCAAAAGCCATTTCTTTCCAAATAACTGTTGAACCCATCAAATGGTGCGGACCTACGGTCTATGTCTCTACCTACGGACTTTCTTGTCCCTTCGTTGATTTGTTTAGAGACTTTATTTAGGAACCACGAACGAAGGATCTTACCTACGGTCCATAGTTTAATCGACGGGTCGTGGGTTGCGACTGTCGTCTTCAACTTATGATCCTGAAACTTACGATTCAAGGTACACCCTAGACGTGACATGGCGTACAAGACCCCGAAAGGCCCCATACAAGCCACTTAGCATACATCATACAAGATAATAAAGTTCAAAATATTTAAAAGATAGTTTCAACATATAAAAGTTTTATAGAGAAAAGCGGAAATCTAAAGAGATTGCTACTAGATACCCCTCCTCAACTAACGTATGGGCATCTATCTCAAACCCAACATTCATTAAAAAGGGATAGGGATTACTACTAGATACCCCGCCTCAACTAACGTATGAGTATCCATCCCAACCCAACAGTCATTCATTCATTGGAAAGTTCATAGATTCAAAGATGAGAATAGCCTTTCACCTAAGAACCCCCTTATTGTGAAAAAGTCCTTTCACAACAAGTCATTATCATTCATTAGAGTACAATTGAGAATAGCCTTTCAATGGGCTCATCATCATTAACATTATCATTAGACTTCATTCATTTATTCATTCATGTGTGTGTGTGTGTGATAATAGCCTTTCACATTGTCACTATCATCCACAAGTGTTAATAGAGAGATAACATTCAATCCTAACACAATTAGCTTCTAAACATGATCATAATTCATTCGTTTAGATCACACACATGCTTCACATCACATTCATATATACAACATCATGATAATACTTCAATTCCTCACACTATGCCTTCAAGGCCATGATAACAATGTACATAGTAAGTAAACACCTCCACCATTCAAGTGGATCAACAATTCAAGCACAATTCTACTTTGTTATGAAATTAGGTCAAACTTACCCTTTCAAGGCTATGATCACAAATCCTCAATTCACCAATAATTCACCATAATTAGGCATTTATGATGATACAATTCAATAATCTAAATCAATTTAGGCATAATTCATCAACATTCATTCATGATCAACAAACCCACTTCATAAGACACCATTTACAAATTGAGAGAATTCATGGGTTCATAGAGTATTTTCATCATAAATCATCAATTAAACACTATTTAAATCATTTTTTTACATTATAAACCTTTTGAAATTGTTTGATGAAAGAACCCATGAGATTGAGTAAAACCCTAGATTTTCATGATTTGAAATCACCTTTGAATTAGCTCCTTGAATGAAATGTTAGACAAGGATCAACACTACCATACCTTTCTATTGATTCCCCATGAAAATTGAAGAAGAAACACCTTGAAATCCCCAACCCTAGCTTGATCTTGACCTTGATCTCCAATGGAGTTTTTAGAGAGGACTTTTTGAGAGGGAAGGGTTTTGATTTGGGGTTTTGAAATAATAGAATGTAAAATAGAGTGTAACACTTTAAATACTCTTAAAATACGTAAATAAACCCAAAATAACCGTTGAAACACTTAACTAGCCAAGAGAGGAATTTACCAAACCACCCTTGGCTTGGTCGTGTATTTAACAACACACAGGTGCCATTCACAAGACCTACACTCACGGACCGTGAGTTTATTCACGGACCGTATTGTTGGTCCGTGGTTTGGGAAAAATAGGTGCAAGGGGCCATGACCTACGGAGGCCATCCACGGGGTGTGGATGGACCTATGGGGCGTGAACCCCTTTCGTAGGTCACCCCATTTTGGGCAGCCTCATGGTTTCCTTGGCGTCTTGGGGTTTAGACTTAGGGTCATCCTCAAAGACCCTTAGGGTGGTCCTTGGGGAGTCGTACCTTGACGTCTAACCCCTAAACACCTCAACCATGGTTCGGGACAATCTTAAACCACCTCAAAACTCAAGACAAGCTCACACTCTCACTAGTTAGGCTCTAGTTTCACTAGTTCATTTTTAGGGTCGTTACATAGGTTCTACAAGTTGACCTACAAACCACAGAAAGTTCTACGGGCCGTAGGAATTAATTTGAGGTTTTAGAAAATGTCAAGTTTCTGATGATGTTCTACAGTTGACCAAGATAAATTGTAGGAATTGCTAAGGTTCGTAGAAGGGATTCGTAGAAGTTATCCAAACTTGGTGAGATTTTTGGTACAAACTTGGGTTCTACAAATTGGTCCAATGTACCATAAAAATTAACACGGCCCGTAGAACGGGTCTCATAGAAATGACCAAAATGTTGAGTTCTAAAAATAGTTTCTACGATTGACCAGGACGGTCTATAGAAAGTCTTACGGATCGTAGGTCCAAATGTAGACCTTGTCGGATAGATTTATATTAAGGGTGTTTTGGTCTTTTCTAAACCAGTTAACCCCTAAACTATGTAATTTTTTCCTTATAACTATCCCTATAAACATTTTTACTCTTCAAAACCTAACCCATTCCCCCCATCACTCAAATTCACAAATTCTCTCAAAGGTTTTTTTTTTCAATTCTCTATCAAGATCCAAGGAATAAGACTAGGGTTTCATGAGCTTCAAAATTTCCTTGTCTGTTGGTTTTTTACTTTGATTGCTAAGGTATATGAGAATTCACAAACGGATCCCTTTCATCCATTGGGTCCAAAAGGAAAACTCAAATCTCCAATTCAATTTCATCCAATTCTCTAAGGATTTTATGTGATTCTCCATGGGTTCAATTCATTGTGATTAAATTAGTTACCTTCAATCTTGCGTGATTTGATACAATTACATAATTTTCATTGATTTCACATGAACCCATGCCTATGCCTATTTTATGGATATGAATTAGAACTAATGAATTATGATTATGAATTTATGCATGTTTTATGAAAGGTATGAGGTATGGCTAAAGGATGCTTTTAGATAAAGTGCCAGCAATTTGTGAATAGTTTTATCACATATAAAAGAAATCATGATTTAGATGCTTGAAAAGGGAGTATCTTATGAACTAGTTTATGAAATCATGGTTTTGAAAGGAGCTACTCTATTATGAACTTATCATTGGATTGGTAGTCTTAATTATTGCATTTCCAACTATTTTCATACGATTATGGTTATGCCTTTTCCGTTGGGATTTACTTCGCAGCAAGAGGACTTTGAGATGGAGTCTCTCCCATTAGTAGAGGCCGGTTTCTAGGAGCAATCTCATTGTACCTAACTATGTTACCCATATGATTGTATTAAATGACCTAGCTAGTGGATCCACCATAGAAATAATAAATGAGACAAAGTTCTACCTTGGCAAGTAGATTCCCCTTTTTAATGTGAGGGTCATACTAGATTCCATGTTATAGCTCACATGGTCTTATTATCGATTAATGATAAATATCCCACAAATGAACTATATTTTCTTCAAAAGTCTATTCAAAGCTTTTCTTTAAAATTTTAAATTATGCATTGATCTTGTTCATGGATGTATGAATTTCTCTCTCTAAAGTCCTATATTACATTTATTTGGTCATGCATATCATGTTTAAAGTTCTACATATCATCATGCTTACGTTTTGTACATTTCTCCATACTTAGTGAAACTCAACGTATTAATGTATATTTGTGCCTATATTATCTCATAATATAGGGTGCGACGCTCCTCCTCCTAGGCGTGCTTAGATCAGGGTTGCTCTACTTAAGCGATTAGATTGGTGAGTCCTCATGGTTCGAGGGTAAATTCATGGATACTTTATTTTCTTTTATAGCCATTTTGGTTTCAGACTTGTACGTGGTGTATGGGTTATGTCCCAACCACTCCTATGATGTTTGAATGGCTTATGTCAGACTTAGTAGTGTTCTGTGTATTTCTTATGTACAATATTGGTATCGTTTATGTCATCTTATGATTTGAGACTTATATTGATTATATCTCTTGAATTATATTTTATTACATCATATTTATGTCAAGAGGCTTGTTTAGGGCCTGTCGGGTATTATTCTCTATGTCATGTCTAAGGTGTACTTTGGATCGTGACAAATAAGGTATTATGATCATTGGGGTTTAGAAAAACTCCTAGGATGTCTTACAAGCCGAGTCGAGTAAAGTCTTGTTCATGAATATGAATCGCACCACATTTATGAATAAGAGGCTACAAGGCATTTAGGAAATTTCACTTTTTTTCACTACTCTAAAGTTGTGTGATAGATCTCTTCTCTATAAGGTCTTTCTCCTAACTTTTGTCCGATGCATTTCAGGATATGCCTCCTCAAAGAGCTAATGCAAGAAGAAATATAGGTAATGATGTGAAGACCGAGGTTTCTAAAGTGTCGGTCGATCCTTTGACTGGAACAGTCTCTTATGCCGAATTTCCAACAACTTTTTAAATATTGGCTCAAGTTATGACAGTCCAAAGTAATAGAAAGGTCATTGCTCCCCTGAACCCAAATGTGGGTACGACTGCAATAAGGGTGAGGGACGTCACTAGGATGAATCCCTCAGAGTTCTTATGGTCAAAAGTTGATGAAGATCTAAAAGAGTTTATTGAGTAAATCCACAAGTTTGTGGAGATTATGGGAGTTTCACTAGTATAAAAGGAAGAATTCATCGCCAACTCAAGTGTGGTTCAACCAATGGAAGGAAGAGAGGTCAATTGATACAAGTTCTCTTGATTGAGAGAAATTCTAAGGGGCTTTACTTGATAGTTTCTTTCCTCTTCAGATAAGGGAAGCAAAGGTGCTTGATATATCATCCATCTTTGTCAAGGGAATATCAGTGTGATAGAGTATGCATTGGATTTCACTTATTGTCTAAATATGCTCCTACCTTGGTTGCCGACTCTAGGCCATGGATGAGTAAGTTTGTGTCTGGAATGTCTTAAATGGTGGTCAAAGAGTGTCGTACTGCCATGTTGATTAAGAAGATAGATATCTCTCGTTTGATGATACATTCCCAACAAATTGAAGAGGAAAATATAAAGAAGAAATCTGAGGAGTCTAATAGGGAAAGGACAAATGATGGTGACTTTTCTCATTCTAAGTCCGATGGGTTTGGTCGAACTCAATTATGGAAAAATTTCCCTGGTCAAGGTTCTTCACATGTTCTGAATCCAAAGTTCAACAAAGATAAGGTGTCTAACCCTAAGCCTGAAGGAGGTAGTGGTAGTGGACCTTCTATTTCAGTTTGCCAAAAGTATGGCAAAATTCATTCGGGAAAGAGCTTATCTGGGTGGGAAGAATGGTGACAAGGTGAGAGAGTGTTCTTTTCTCACTACTAAGGGAAATGATGGTAGGCAAGCTTAGCCTAGTCGTTCTAGTTTGGTTGCTCATCGTCAAAATATGTTTTATGAACTTCATACTCGACAGGATCATGAGGGTTCTCTAGATGTTGTGACCGCTATGTTGAAAAATTTCATCTCAATATATATGCTTTACTTGATCCAGGAGCTACATTGTCTTTTATGATTCCTTATGTGGCCATGAGGTTTGATGTTAGTCCTGAAATTCTTTTAGAATCATTTTCAATCTCTACACCGATTAGTGATTCTATTATGTCTAAACGAGTTTATAAAAATTATCTTGGTTCTATTTCTCATAAAGTCACCCATGTTGATTTGGTAGATATTGATATGTTAGATTTTGATGTTATTCTTGGGATGGATTAGCTTCAATCTTGTTATGCTTCCATAGATTGTAAGACCCGATTGGTCATATTTTAGGTTCTGAACAAACCTATCTTAGAATGAAAAGGGGGAAATTCAGCGCCTAAGGGTTAGTTCATATCTTTCCTAAAGCCTAGAAAAATAATTTCTAAGAGTTGCATTTATCATCTTATTTGGGTTAGGGAAACGGGTTCTGAAACCCCTACTCTTGAGTCAATTTCAATCGTAAATCAGTTTCTGCAGATATTTCTTGATGATCTTCCTGGTATTGCCTCCCAAAGGGACATAGACTTCAGTATTGACCTACTCCAGATACATAGCCTATCTCTATTACTCCTTAACGAATGACTCTGGTAGAACTTAAGGAGTTAAAGGATTAATTGAAGGATTTGTTGGATAAGGGTTTCATCAAAGTATATCAACATGGGGTGCTCCGATGTTGCCTGTACAAAAGAAGGATGGTTCGCTTTGTATCTGTATTGACTATCGGCAATTGAAAAAGGTTATCATAAAAAATAAGTATCCTATTACAAGGATTGATGATTTTTTTGATCAACTCTAAAGTGCGAGTTTCTTTTTGAAGATTGGCCTTCATTCGCGTTATCACCAATTGAAGGTAAAGGAAAGTGGCACTCTAAAAATACCTTCCAAACTCGGTATGGTTACTCTAAGTTTTTGGTGATTTTGTTTGGTTTGACTAATGCCTCGGTGGAATTTATGGACTTAATAAATAGGGTTTTCAAATAATATATTGATATGTTCATGATTGTGTTTACTGATGATATTATGATTTACTCTCGGAGTGAGGATGATCATGTTGAGCATTTACAAAACTTAAGTATAGTCAATTGTTTGCTAAATTGAGCAATGTGAGTTTTTGTTGAGGTCAATTGCTTTTCTTGGCATATTGTCTCTGGTGATGGTGTACAAGTTAATCCTAAGAAGACCAAGGCAGTTAAGAATTGGTCTAGACCTTTGTCTGCTTCAGATATAGTCTTGGGTTTGGCGGGTTATTATAGAAGGTTTGTGGAAGGATTTTCTTCTATCGCTTTGCTTTGACAACGCTGACAAAAAAAAGGTGATATTTCTACCGTTAGAAGCTTATGAGAAGAGTTTCCCAAAGTTGAAGGATAGACTCACTTCAGCCCCTATATTAACCTTACCGAAAGGATCGGATGGTTTTGTGGTGTATTGTGATGCTTTAAGAATTGGTCTTGGTTGTGCCTTGATGCAACATAGGAAAGTCATTGCTTATGCTTCAAGGCAACTGAAGGTGCATGAAAATAATTTTACGATCCATGATTTGGAATTGGCGACGGTTATTTTTGCTTTAAATATTTAAAGAAATTACTTGTATGGTGTTCATGTGGATGTGTTTATTGACCACAACAGTTTGAAATATGTGTTCACCCAAAAGGACGTAAATCTTTGCCAAAGGAGATTACTTGAGTTATTAAAAGATTAGGACATAAGTGTCCTTTATCATTCAGGTAAAGCAAATGTGGTGGCATATGCTCTTAGTCGATTATCCATGTCAAGTGTTGTTCATGTTGAAGATGGTAAGAAAGACCTAGTTTGTGATGCTCATAGATTGGCCTGGTTGGGTGTTCACTTGGATGAATCTAACGAGGGTGGTATAATTGTTCAAAATGGTTCAAAATCGTCTATCGTATCGAATGTGAAGGCTAAGCAAGACCTTGATCTGGTTATGGTTTATTTGAAGAAGCTGGTTTCCAAAAATGCAATTGAGGCTTTCTCCTAATGGGGAGATGGTGCCCTTTGATACCAAGGTCGATTATGTGTTCCGAACGTTGATGAGTTGAGAAATCAAATTTTAGTGGAAGTTCATAGTTCTCGATATTCTATTCACCCGGAAGCCACAAAGATGTACCGTGATTTGCTAGAGGTCTATTGTGAAATGGGATGAAGAAGGATATTGTAGAATTCGTGTCTAAGTGTCCTAATTGTCAACAAGTAAAATTTGAGCATTAGAAACTGGGTGGTTTGGCTCAAGACATTACCATTCCTACTTGGAAGTGAGAAGATTTGAAAATGGACTTAGTTACAAGTTTACCTCATACTTGACGTTGGTTTGACTCAATTTGTGTTATTGTAACAAAATGATAAAGTCGGCTCATTTTTTCTCGTGAAGAATTAGTTTTTAGCTGAAGATTATGCCAAGATTTATATTTGAGAAATGGTAAGGTTGCATGAAGTGAGTTTATTATCTCCTATCGTGGTACTGAATTTACGTCACAGTTTTGGAGGTCTTTCCAAAAGGGTCTTAGTACTCAAGTGAAGTTTCTCACAAGTTTTCATCCTCAAATTGATGGACAAGTCGAGCTTACTATTCAGACTTTGAAAGATATGTTAAGAGCTTGTGTGATTGACTTAAAGGGTAATTGGGATGATTATTTGCCTTTGATCGAATTTACTTACAATAATAGTTATCTCTCAAGTATCCAAATGGATCCATTTGAATTTCTCTATGGTAGGAGGTGTAGGTCTCACATTGGTTGATTTGAGTCTGGTGAGGTCACTTTTTATGTACTGAGTTAGTGCATAAGGCAATGGAGAAGGTTCGACTGATTCGAGAAAGGTAAAAGATGGCTCAAAGTCGACAAAAGTCTTATGCAGATGTTAGAAGAAAAGATCTTGAATTTGATGTTGATGATTGAGTATATTTGAAAATCTCACTCATGAAGAGTGTGATGAGATTCAGAAAGAAAGAAAAGCTTAGTCCCCAATATGTGGACCCATATCAGATTTTGATGGTGTGTTGGAAAGGTTGCCTATGAGTAAGAGTTACCTACCGAGTTAGTAACGATATATCTGGTATTTCATGTCTCTTTGTTGAAAAGTATGTTGGAGATCTGACGTTCATAGTGCCATTGGAAATTTTGGGAATTAAGGAAAGTCTTTCGTATGAAGAGGTTCTGATTGAAATTTTGGAACGTCAAGTTGAAAGTTGAGAAATAAAGAAGTTGCTTCCGTGAAAGTTCTTTGGAGGAATCAATTAGTTGATGGTGTAATTTGGAAAATCAAAGTCGATATGTTGTCCAAGTATCTTTATTTATTTCCCTCCGCTCCTATTCTACCTTAAGGTATTGGTTCCTCATGGTTCATTCTTTTGGATTTATGCGTTTTAATCATTCTCATGTTTCCATATGTGTGCATGTTCATGAAAATTTAATTTTTGAAGTTATGATTTATGTTGGAGTGATTTCTCTTTGTTTATGTGCATTTGATGTGATATGGATGCATGTTGAGTTGTTAGATCTCTCTCCGTACTCTATTCATGCTAGTTGAGTCTCTTTTGAGGACAAAGTTTTTGAAGGGGAAGATATTGTATCACCTTAGAAATTGGAAAGTCAAATTGAAAGGAAAAGTTACAGAAAATTTTGTTGAAGAAGGTTCTACGAGTTGACCTACGGAACATAGAAAGTTCTATGGATCGTAGGAAAGAAGTCGTAGGAACCCAATTGAGTTTTTGTAAAATTTCAAGTCTCTGATGATGTTCTATGTGTGAACAGGAAGAATCATAGAAATTCATGCTACAGGCCGTATTAGTGATCCAGACTTAGTGAGATTTTGGGCATAAACTTGGGTTCTACGAGCTGGTCCTACAGACCATAGAAAGTTCCACGGCCCATAGGAAGGGTCTTGTGGAAATGGAAACAATGTTGAGTTCTAGTGACGGGTTCTACGGTTGACCAGATGGTCCGTAAAAGTCTTACGGATCATAGGTCCAACCGTAGTCCCTGTCCGACAGATTTGTATTAAGGGTGTTTTGATTTTTTCCTACCCAATTAACCCCTAAATTATGTCGTTTTGGCCATATAACTACCACTATAACCATTTTTACTCTTCAAAACCTATCACATTCCCTACCATGCAATCAAATTCACAAATTCTCTCAAACAGTTTCTTCTCCAATTCTCTCTCAAGCTCCAAGGAAGAAAACTAAAGTTTCAGGAATTTCAAAGTTTCCTTCTCCATTGCTTTTGGGCTTTGATTTCTAAGATATGGGGCAATTCACCATTGGATATCTTTCATCGATTGGATTCCAAAAGAAAACTCAAATCTCCAATTCAATTTCACTCAATTCTCTTAGGGTTTTATGTGATTCTCCATGGGTTCAATTTATTGTGATTCAATTACTTATCTTCAATTTTATTATGCATGATTTGATAGAATTACATGTTTTTTCATTGATTTCACATGAACCCATGCATATGCCTATGCCTATTTTATGGATATGAATTATGCTTATGAACTTATGAATTATGATTATGAATCTATGCATGTTTTATGAAAAGGATAAGTTAGGACTAAAGGATGCTTTTAAGATAAAGTGTCAATGATTTGTGAAAGGTTTTATCACATATGAAAGAAATCATGATTTCGATGCTTGAAAAGAAAGTGTCTTATGAACAAGTTTATGAAATCTTGGTTTTAAAATGAGCTACTTTATTATGAACTTATGATTGGATTGGTATTTTAAATTGTTGTCTTTTCAAGTATTTTGATAAGATTATGATTATGTCTTTTTCATTGCGATTTACTAATCAAGAGGACTTTAAGATGTAGGCTCTCTCCTTAGTAGAAGTCGAGTATCTAGAATAATTCTCCTTGTCCCTAACTATGTGTCCTGTAGGATTGTCTTAAATGACCTAGCTAGTGGATCCACTATAGCAATAATGAATGAGCCGGAGTTCTACCATGGCAAGTAGATTCTCATATTCGGTGTGAGGGTCATACCAAATTTTATGTTAACATGGTCTTATTGTCGGTCAACGGTAAATATCCTAGAAATGAACTATGTTTTCTTCAAAAGTCTATTCAAAGCTTTTCTTTATGATTTTCAAGTATGCGTTGACCTTGTTCATGGTTTATGATTTTCTTTCTCTAAAGGATTTTATTATGTTTACTTGGTCATGCATATCATGTTTAAAGTTTCTTATATCATCATGCTTATATTTTGTGCATTTCTCCATACTTAGTACATTCATCGTACTAATGTATATTTGTGCCTATATTGTCTCATAATATAGGGTGTGACGCTCCCCCTCCCGAACGTGCTTAGATCGGGATTGCTCTGCTTGATCTCTTGGATTGGTGAGTCCTCGTTGTCCAAGTGGAAAGACATGGATACTTTATTTGCTTTTATAGTCATTGTGATTTCAGACTTGTACATGGTGTATGAGTTACGTCCCAACGACTCCTATGGTGTTAGAAAGGCTTATGTTAGACTTAGTAGTGTTCTGTGTATTTTTTATGTACTTTGTTGGTATCATTTATGTCATCTTATGATTTGAGATTTATATTGATTATATCTCTTAAATTATATTTTATTACGTCATGCTTATATCAAGTGGCTTATTTAGGGCCTCTTGGGGTCTTATTCGTCATGTCACATCTAGGGTATACTTTGGGTCGTGACAATATAGCTCGATAGAAGAATGATACATCAAAAGAGACCGAACAAAACATATTTCACCAAGGTTCTTTTTCACACATGATCTTCAACAAAATTGTGAGATTGAAGTTCAACAGACCCGTTCAAATTACAATCTTGCAGACTTATACACTAAGGCATTGCCAATATCAATATTTGAGAAGTTGAGATATAAGATTAGAATACATTATCTCCAAGATATCAAGTAAAGGTTTCATCATAGGAGTGAAATACACATTGTACTATTTTCCTTAACCATGGTTTGTCCCAATTGGATTTTCCTAGTAAGATTTTTAATAAGGCAACACTCAAGACATATTATGATATGTGTGTACTCTTTTTTCTTCACAATTTTTTCCTATTAAAATTTTAACGAGACACATTATGTATGGATATCTTAGGAAAAGTGTTATAAATTCATTGAAATTTGAATTGTTCATTTACTTAATATATGAATTACTTATATCCATTATAAGATACACTTACAAACATTTGAATAAGGACATCTCTAATTATATTCTACATATCTTTGATCTATATTTTTTTATAGTATATTGTTTATGTCTTATAACAATTTAAAATAGTTTTATGAGATTGCACTATAATATAATTCTCTTTTATTTATTTAAAATAAAAAATAAGGGGAACAAGCATGCAAAGTAAAGTCAGGCGAAAAGTGAATAAGATAGTTTTCATCTTTACTTTGTGACGCTATTTTCTGGTTTTTTCAAATTTTGTTTTATTAGTTTTCAGTAGTGGTTTCAAGGATTGTTTTTCCGTATTCATTCAGTTTTACTTGTTTATTAATTTTGAGAAAAAAAATATTATCATAGTAAATATTTTATCACAATATTCATATTAATTATTATATAATTTTAAATATTAAGAAATAATTTAAAAAATAAATAATCAGGAATCATTTGGTGTGAGGTACAAGGTATAATAATTTCAAGAATAAAATGCAGAATTAGTTTATCTTGCGTTTGGTTAGAGGTACTAAGCAATCATGAAATTATTTATATAACATTGTTTATGCCTTAGTGATGAGATAAGTTATCTCTCATACATGATAGGATAACTTACCCGAAATAACTTATCTTGAAATAATTAATCCGTGATAACTTGTTCCCAACCAAACGATCCCTTAGTATTAAATATGAAACATAAAAAAATATAAGTAAAAAATGACAACGAAAATGAAAAAATATATTTTTATAGTATTTTCTACTCACTTTGTCCAACAATAGTTGTTCACTATTGACTTGACACACCCTTAAGAAACAATAATAAATAATAGAGGTATATTACTATATTATCATTTGACATTATTAAATTTAATATTTTGAGAAACATGTTAGATGATAAATAATATTTAATAGCAATGGTAAAATAGACACAAAAGGTAATTATCTTTTGATTCTCTAAATTAGACAAATATTATTGGACAACTATTTTCTGTATAGTGGATAACTATTATTGGACGAATGGAGTATTTCTTAATTTTTTGTGTCAATAATAGAAACTATTGTTAAAGAAGGAAAATATTATACTCCCTCCGTCCAATAATAGTTATTCACTATACTAAAAATAGGGATCCAACAATATTTGTCCAATTTAAAAAATCAAGAGCTAATTTATATTTTGTATCTATTATACTCTTGCTCATTGCTTAAAAAAAAACTCTGTTGGGACTCACTCTGGGGCTCACCCTAGGGCGGGGCTCTACCAAAACACCCCGAGACTCAAGTGTGGGGCTTAGTTCTCTAAGACTTACGCTCTAAGCAACCCCAACGTCCAACGCTCGAGGCTCACCTAACAGATCTTACACAAATTATGTGTTAAAATCTTTAGTTAACATTATTGACCCTCATAATTCTTGAATAATTGAATGATGCTTAATACTTTTTAATTTATAGAGATAAGAAGATTGAGAATAACTCAAAGAACACGTTTTATTATCGCATCTTTCCTATTTGATACACTGTGAAAGTAATTATATATTACGTAACATTTCTTTTAAAAATACTTCGCAAAATTTTACTTTTTCACTTATCATTGGTCTTCATAGTTTTGTCATATGTCTCAAAATTATCATTCTTTATTTAGCTATTTGATAGTAATTTTATTTTTATTCATGATTGACTGATGTTTATATTATAATACTAGTAAAGTTATTACTTATTTTCTTTTAGAGGGTAAATTGTATACTATGATAAAAAATAGTTTTGAGAAATAATAAAAAAAATTATTATTAAAAAGTTAAGATATTAGATTATTTATACTTGTATAATCATGTTAGAACTTTTATTTTTCATTAGATTATTTAATCATATTTGTAATTATTTAAAACTATTGATTTATTTTTATAATTTAGTGTTATTATATTATTATACTATATTAAAAATTTAAAATTTAAAGATCCATAGGGCTTATGCTCCATGTCTTGAGGCTTACACCTCGCCCTATACTAAGTAAAACGCCTCGCCTCACGCCCTTGCTTTTAAAACAATGCTCTTGCTATTAGATACTCCATCTGTCTCATTTTATGTGAGGTACTTTGACTCGACATGGAGTTTAAGAATGAAAAGAAAACTTTTAAAATTTGTGGTCTAAAATGAATGATAGAAATTTGTGTGATTATAAATCATTTCATTAAGGGTAAAATGTATATTTTAAAGTTAAATCGTTACTTAATATAGAATGTGTTATTCTTTTTGGGATTGACTAAAAATTAAAGTAAGTCGTACAAATTGGGACAGAGAGAATACTATTTATTATATAACATATTTTTCAAAGTATTAAATTTAATAAAGTCAAAAAATAATATAATAATATTATCCGTATTACTCTATTTATTATTTCTTAGAAAATATATTAAGTTAATACTGGATAACTATCATTGAATCGGACAGTAATATTGAACGAGGGAATAACAAAAATAGGGCACAAAACACAAAGCATTTTACCTTGAGGCATGTAGGTTTAAAAAGTCTACTTCAACTTTATAATTTTTATTTAATGACTATGTTTGTGTGGCTGCTTTGCTTTTTGAGGTTTGCTTAGAGATGGGAGAATCAGAATTAGCAGTAAAAAGAAAAAGCACTTTAATTAATTGTTTTGGTGTATACCTTGGAATATGCACCGTCTTACAAAACTACAAACAAACTGTTGTAATAAATAAAATGGGTAATGTTAAATTACCAGAAAATTTGGTCAGAAATTTTATAAATTTATAATATCTTTTTTATTTTAAAATAAATTAATTTTTTTTAATTAAAAGATATTAAAGCTAAAAATATGAAAATGTTCAAAAAGATAAAATAACATAGGTAAAATATTATTCTATCCAAATTTTCTGACCAAAAAGATTTTTCTAAATAAAATATGTTTTTTCATATTAATTATCCACTCTTTTCTTTATATGTTTTTTTAAAAGATCATTCCCTTGTTCTTTAAAAAGTCATAAATAAGAAAAACAATTATTTTGATTTACTCTTTTAAATTATTATATATTTGTGACTTATTTACACTTTTTAACAGAAAAAAATAAAAAAATATAAGAGTAAGATGTGAATATTTTAATTAATTTTATCCTAATTTTATAAATTAACAAGTAATTTGAAATAATTATTCATAGTAAGGTAAACAACTAATATAAAAACTATGTTAAGAAATATACTCACGATTAGGAAATAAGAATTATTTTATTAACTTGTTCTTAACTAAATGGGATCTATTTAATATAATTTCTTGATTACATAAGAAATCACTTATTGAAATTGTGATAAGTTTGCAAAAAATAATTCATATTTTTATAGCATAATATACCACTTATTTTAAACCAAAATAATAAAGTAATAACACCAAATATAAATCGGAGGGAATGTGCTGTATTTTAGCTGGATATAAATTTAAGATTTTCTTTTGAAATTTATAGTTTAATACTATATATTTTTGTACCTAAAAATTATCTCACTAAAATTTAATGAGAATTTAAAATTAAATTACATTTTAGACATTAAAAATAAGTGGATGAAATGAGCTAGTAGTAGGTAATAGAGTAAATAGGCATTTGAACATGAACCTGGTAAGACTGGGGAAAATATTGATTTAGAAAATTAAGTTAAATTTTTTTGAAATATAATTATATTTTACATTCATTTTGTTTTAAAAATAGTAAAGCTTTGTGAGAGATTTTTCATTGAACTTGTAAATTAGTTGTGTACACTTTGGTCTTGAATTGGGGATGTCCAATTCAATCTACGAGTTGAGAAGGCACGGTGGCACAATATAATTGAGATTTAGGGTGTGTGAAGGAAAATGTTTTTGGGAAAATGCATAAGTACCCTCTAACCTATGTCCGAAATCTCAGAGACACATTTGTACAATACTAAGGTTCTATTACCGTCCGAATTTATTTTATAAATAATTTTTTACCCCTTTTAGGCCTACGTGGCACTATCTTCTGGGCTCAGTGCGTGTTGACAATTATTTCAAGCTATCTGGTTGATAGTGCTACGAAGGCCAAAAAGGGGTAGAAAATTATTTATAAAATAAGTTTGGGGGGTAATAGGACCTTAGTATAGTATAAGTGTCTCTGGGATTTCAGGTATATGTTGAGGGGGGAGGGGGGTACTTATGCATTTTCCCAATGTTTTTCATGTAAAATGTTTTTCTAGAAAATGTTTTCTTGGAAAACAAGTGGATTTCTAACTTATTTTCTCATTTTTGTTTGATGAGTAGAAAATATTTTCTGGAAAATATTTTTAATGTTTGGTTGGTGAATGAAAAATATTTTTCTAAAAAATACTCTTTAGGAAATTAATTTCTGATCCGAAAATAAACCCCGATAATTGATCTAGGACCCGACCCCGACACCCAAACTAGAACAAGACCCCGATGACCATTCCAAAATCCAACCCTGAGATCTGACCAAAAACCTGACCTAGACTTTCGACACAGGAAAAAAAATTGACGGGATCGCGGGGGAGGGGGGTGGCATAAAAATAAAATTTTAAAAAATTTAAAATATTTTTTAAAAACATTTAAAAAAAAAACTTGACGGGGATGGCCTGAGTGGGAGTGACACAGGGTGGTGGGCATGGGGGTGGGGGTGGTGTGGCGTAAGAAATGAAATTTTTAAAAATTTGAAATACATTTCAAAAATAATTTTTTTAAAAAAATTATGGGGGTGGCGGGGGGAGTGGTTTAAAAAATGTTTTATTCGGGTGG
Source organism: Solanum chiquidenum (assembly GCA_029582725.1). NCBI lineage: Eukaryota > Viridiplantae > Streptophyta > Magnoliopsida > Solanales > Solanaceae > Solanum > Solanum chiquidenum. Next base: position 5,193 of record JAJOOS010003458.1, on the reverse strand, counting down.
GAGTGGTAGGGGTTGGGTGAGGTAAAAAAAATCTTAAAATATGAAACATTTTTCAAAAAAATAATTTAATTTTGGAGGAGGGGGTGGGGGCTAGTTTGGGGATAGGGATAAAATTATATTTAATATTAAAAAAAATTAATTTTTATTTGAATGGGGAGGGTCGCGTACGGGGTATGGTAGGGTAAGAAAAAAAAATTAAAGGATGAAGTAGAATTTTGAAAAATATTTTCCTTAAATTTGGAAGGGAAGTCATTTTCTTTAAATTTGAGAAAATGAGTTGATTTAGACCTTAGTGTATTCTTTGAGCTTGTTTGAAAAAGCGCAATATATTATAGGGAAAAAGGACAAATATACCCCCGAACTATCATAAATGGTATCTAGATACCCTTCGTTATACTTTTAGGACACTGATGACCCTACCGTCCAAATTTTGGATTTTATATACCCTTTGAACTAACGAAGAGACACGTGTCAAAATCTTAACGGCCTATCCAAAATTTATTTATTTATTATCCCTAATTAAAAAACCCACCCATAAACCCACCCGGATATCTATAACCCAAACCCACCCCCCACCCAAAAAAAAAAATCCTAAATAAACTCCAATTTCTTCATTGTTCCACCAACCATCAGCAACCAATTAACACCCCATCGAACCCACGCCGGAACTCCACCACAACGCCGTGACTCAACTTCTCCGATGAAGTTCCACAACAAAACCACCTCTAATTGCTACTAAAATCAACCTCCCTCGCTTCGGGCGAAATCAACGATGCAGTGACCCTTTGACCACCATGAAACTTGACCATCATGAACCTGTCTCTCCTTCATCGCTGCGCCAATAATATCGGCGAATAGAATCAGAAAGCTTCTAATGGATTTACAATCGCAAAAATTATAACCTTTTTTTGCCTTATTGAAATTCGAAGTTATAAACATCTGGGTGTTGTCAATTTTTGATAGTTGGTGATGATTTCTCAATTAAAACCTCTCACTAATACCTCACGAGTTCAAAATAAACCGATAAATCTTTTTGTCCTTTCTCTCATCTTTCTCCCTATCCTTCTCGAAATCAAACATATTGTTATTGACTCACGTTTATGCTACCTTCATCAGGTTTATTGATCACACAAGAGGGGAACATACATGTGTACTGCGAAGGTTTTGGGTTATAATATGTGTGTGGGTCTTTTTTGTTTTTGGGGCTTTGCCGGTGAAGATGAAGTTGCAGTGGTGTGGTGGAGTTCCGGTGTCGATCTATTTCATGGGGTGTTTGGATGGTGGAACAATGAAGAAAGAGAAAATGGGTTTATTTGGGTGTGGGTTTGTTTGGTTTTTATTTTTGGGTTATACATATCTTGGTGGGTTTATGGGTGGGCTTTTTAATCAGGGATAATAAATAAATAAATTTTGGATAGACCGTTAAGATTGTGACAGATGTTTCTCCGTTAGTTCAAAGGGTATATACAACCCAAAATTTGAACGGCATGGACATCAGTGTCCTAAAAGTATAACAAAGGGTATTTAGATACCATTTACGATAGTTCAGGGATATATTTGTCCTTTTTCCCTATATTATATCTCATTACCTTCTCATTCTCGTTTTTATTTTTTCAGGTGATTCCATTCTGTTTTTCATATCATCTATTTATTTATTTATTTATTTTTATTAGCTGCAATTTTGTTAGTATTCTAATTATAAAATTAAGGTAAAATTCATTGTTAAATAAGATTACAAACTTATATTTTTCTTTTCTTTTAAATTATATTTATATATGTTGTGTTGAAATTTGACATAAGAGTATTATGTTAAATTTTTTTGTTTTGAATTTAGAACTTATGTTATATTTTCGATTTCATTTGTTTTAGTAGTATTGACTTGATATTTCACATCGCAAGTTATTTATTTTTGGGAAAAATGACAAATATATCTTCGAACTATCATAAATAGTATTTAAATACCCTCTATTATACTTTTAGGACACGGATGCCCTTACCATCTAATTTTTGAAATGTATATAACCTTTGCACTAACAGAGGAACATATATCTCAATCTTAAAAGTTAACCCAAAATTTATTTAATATTTACCCATAATTAAAAAACTCACTCAACTAAGTAAAATATCCACCCAAATAACTAGGATCCACTCCCAAATTACAACCCAAAATCTTCATATGCCCATTTCAAAAATAAAAATAATTTTCATTCCTATGAGAAATACAATCTTGGGGTAAGAACTCACTCTACTTCAACCAACAAATTTCAAGTCCTAATATGCTTAAAGAAGAAATGGAACACTTTGAAGACCAAATTGATGAAAAGATCAGAACTTTATCAGAAATCTCAATAACATACTATCATCAAGTCAAATTTAAAACCCATCACTGAATTAAGAAGACAAATTCAAAAATTGAAATGCTCCCAAAAAAACTAATTGAGCACTTTGAAATCTAGATTGATGAGAAGATTCAAACTTTGTCAGAAATCTCAGTTAACTTGAACACCTAATCTTTGCCTAGTTCTATTTTCATGGTAGTTAAAGCAAGACACCTCAGTCCTTTCATTCAACAACAACAAATCATTTTGAATCAATGAAATGGGTTTTCCTACAATATCCAGATGGAGTTCTTCTCTTTTGTCGTTGCCGACCGAAATGTTTTTTCCCTTTCATTAGAGTTTGATGTGTGATTCCATTCAGACTGAAATGTCTCATGAAATTTGATACTCCCTCTGTCCCAGTTTATGTGACTTACTTTCCTTTTTAGTCAGTCTCAAAATGAATGACACATTTCTATTTTAAGTAACAATTTGACTATAAAATGTCTTTTTTACCCTTAATGAAATGATTTATAACCACACAAATTTCTATCATTCATTTTGGACCACAAGTTTTAAAAGTCTTCCTTTCTTTCTTAAACTCTGTGCCGAGTCAAACTATCTCATATAAAATGGGACGGAGGGAGTATAAGGTATGGTTAAGGGAATTAAATGACTAATGAAAGTGAAGATTTTTGGGGTGTTTTTGGATTATAATTTGAATGTGGGTTTCACATTATTTAGGTGGGTTTCGAATTTGTAGGGGAGTCTTTTAATTATGGGTGAAAATCAAATAAATTTCGGTAGGCCTTTAAGATTGAGACACGTGTCTCTCTGTTAGTCCAAATGGTATAAACACTCCAAAAATTAGACGGTAAGGGCATCAATGTCTTAAAAGTATGACATAAGGTATTTAAATATCATTTATGATAGTTAGGGAGTATATTTATTCTTTTTCCCTTTATTTTTTAGTTAGAGTTGATAAATTATATTTTTGTCAAATGTTTTAATAATTGTATGACATCATATTTATAATATAAATATTCTTGTCCAACATGCATTCATAGAAATCTTGTGAATTAGTTTTTATGATTAATTTAATTAAAATATACTAATTTGTAAAATATAAATCAATTACATTTTATAATATAAATCAAGAACATATATTTATTAATTAATATATTTTCAAAAGACAATATATATCTTAAATATTTAATTTAATATCATTTACAAAGACCCTTATTTGTCTAATATTTTTGTTTTAATTTTAGATAATTAATTTTTATTTTTAAAATTTAATATAACCTTGTGATTGCACTTGTGCAACCAAACAATACACTTGTAATTATACTGTAATTATGTTTTCACAAACAAGTATGTCAACGTAATTAGTAGACTATATAATTACTACGCTAGTAATTACTATTCTAGTAATTACACCAATTTCAATTATCAGGTGGCTTTCCAAACAGACCCTTAATGTATTTTCTACTACATGTCCTGCCAACTTATCCTTTTTAAATAAATAAAAAGTGACTTGTGTATAATTAAAGGGAAAGTTATGTAATTAGGTAAATATGTGATATGTATTTACAATAAATCATTATAGTTTGAAAAAATTATAATTTGTAACTATAGTTAGAATTTTGTAGATATTTTTCATCTCTCCTCTCTTCCTCTCCTCTCTCCTCTCTCCTTTTGCGCTCTGGCTCACCTCTCTCCTCTCTTTCTCATCTCTCCCTCGCCTCTATCTTATCCCTGGCCCCCTCTCTCTCAATACAAATACAAATACAAATACGACAAACGATAACAATCAATTATACAAATATAAATGTTAATCGTCAAATATACAAATAAAAATAATAACAATCAATTATATAAAGAGAAAATACATAATTACCTATCAAACTTATACCTGTTTTTCAAGTAGACACTTAAAGTTTGCGAGGGTCCTATTACCCCACGGAACCATTTTCAAACATTAAAAATATACCATTTTGACCCTTTTTCATAGAGGGTGTGATATCACGTTTGAGAAGCGCGTGTATGACTAAAATTCAGCTCCAAACCAGTGCAAAAATGATGCGTGACATTGCCAATTTGAACCCTCAATTATTGCATCTTCTTTATTTAAGGAAGAGAGAAGCAAAGTGGAAGAACTTCCAAAACCTATTGAAGAACTTCCAAAATCTGAGCAAAAAGGCTTTAGCGGAGTTGAAATAGTTGTTAAGGTGCTCTCATTGCTCCACCGCCACCTCCATCGGCCAAGGACGAGGATAAGAAATCAGATACTGACGTTGTCGCAGAGGAAATCAGCTCGTCGTCGATGAAATTCTTCTCCGGTGACGAACCAAAAAGATGACTTTTTGATGGACTTAGGGTGTGTTTGGTATGAAGGAAAACATTTTCCGGAAAATGTTTTTCAATTTTCTCATGTTTGGTTGGGTTAAATGTTTTGGAAAATATTTTCCAAATCAACTCATTTTCCTCAAATTTAAGGAAAATGACTTCCCTTCAAAACTTAAGGAAAACATTTTTCAAAACTCTCTTCCAACTACAAATTACAATTACTTTTTTATTGAAAAAATCAATTTATTTTGTCCCTACCCTCAAACCAGCCCCCCAATCACCCCCCCACCCCCACCCCCACCCCAAAAATAAATAAATTTAAAGCTTGTTTTTAAATTTAATTTTTTTACCCACCCTCACCCCTACCCCCACCACCTTCCAAAAAAATATTAAAAATTGTTTTTAAAAGATATTTCTAATTTCAATTTTTTATTTTTTTACCTCCTACCCACTACCCTCGTCCCCCCATCAGCCCTCCTATCAATCCCCGTATCAGCCCCCAACCCCCTTAAAAAAGAAAAAAAAA
>JAJOOS010003457.1:0-19176 GCA_029582725.1 Solanum chiquidenum | reverse complement strand
TTTCTAAAAGGGTCAACAATATTATTTTTTTGTTGTTTCAAATTTATTTTTATCCTTCTATAAATTTTGTTAAAGTAACAAAGTAACAATAACGAAAAGTGTTGAACGTTGGATCACAGACAAGTAGATTGTCTATAAAAAAATTATATATGTTGTTGTGGTGTACATTTATTCTAACCATAAAATTATCAGATTCTATATTTTTCATATACAAAAAAATAGAAAAAGTGATACATCATCGCTACATAAAAACATCACTCAATTTTAAGAAAACAATTATATCAACAAACATATAATTATGTAAACGATAAAAATGATTATATATCAAGATATTTTTAATCATTCATTTAATATTTACAATTCTTGAGTTATGTAATAATGTCAAATCATTTAATTTCTGTTGAAATGTTCTTAAAACCTACTAAAATTCACTTTTTTCTTTCTTATAATAGTTGATTATTGAAAAAATTGTTCAAAAGCTTAGAAAAATTATTTATGCCCGCGCAAAGCGCGGGTAAATTTCCTAGTGTTAATAAATTGAAGATATTAGTATTAAATTAGGAAATATTTACCAAGTTAATGAAAATGGAGGAAGTATAAATTAAAAAAAAATTAACTTAATCAATAAATAAAAAAATAAATAAAATTAAACAGTAAGAAAGATAGAGAAGGAAATAGGGTCATTAGTCTTTTATTGGCAAATGGGACCTAAAGTCCATTTGGCAAAGTATGAGAGGGCCTCACACAAGTATTGTCTGCCACATAATACTAGTGTCTTTTTTTTTTATTCTGATAGATAGTAATCAGATGTGTTCATGTTATCTTCTATTACTATTGGTATCAGAGTTTAATGATGATTATAAAACTACCAGATGATTAAACCTTTATGGTATTTCAAAGAAAAAACCTTAGTAACTATACTAAAGGTAATCAATAAATAAAGATCTACAAGAAAGAATCATACAACACATCATTCATGACATGTTTGAAGAAGAATTTCCAATGGAATTTATAATACATGGCTATGAAGAAATAGTAATAGAAGATAACATGAACACATTTGATTACTATCTATCAGAGTAAAAAAAAAAGAAAAAAAAGTATGAGCTTAAAGGAGGCTATAGATATACTAAACAATCTAATAGAAAGTCATAAGCAAATAGCCTTAAGACTAAAATTAATAGAAATAGAAATAAAATTAAAGAAAACATTTCTGGAAAAATAACTAATTTAATAGAAAAAACAGAAAAATTTGACAAAAAGGTAAGTCAAAAATACATAAATGAACTTTTAGCAGAAAAATTCTCTAGCAAAAGTTCATATCAAAAGGGTAGCCTTGATGAAAAACTCATTCAAGAGTTTTTGAAAAAACAAAAAAAATCAAGAACTAAAACAATTTAGTAAAGAAACTCTAGAAGAAAATGAATTAGAACAAATCAGAACAGGTGAAAATCCTGACCAAAAAGATGAATGAACTAGTTTATGCATTAGAAGACCTTGATCTTTCAGATCAAAAACTAAAGGTTCTTACAAACAAAGGAGATACAGGAGGACCCCAAGGAAAATTTGAGGTAGGAGAAGGATCTCATACCTTAGAAGAAAAAAAATCTATACAACCAGAAAATATAGAAAGAAACTTTGCACCAAAAGCAAAAAGAAGTAAAAAAATTTTACTTCTTATATATATATATATATATATATATATATAAATCATTAAACTGCCTGCTTGATTTCCTTTTTCAACCTTTCATCTTTAATTTGTTTTAGCTCCAAACTTCTTCATCTTCAAACCAATTTAATCCTACAAATAAAATATAATATTAAGCACATTCCATAAAATTTATGCTCAAAAAGGACAAATACAAATAATAAATGTGAGTGAAATAATGATTAAAAATATGTATTTTGGCCTCACATCAATAACCTTTGAACAAGAATACTTTGAAGATTTATAATTAAGTCAAAACGTACATAAAGTTTGTAGTAATAAAATATAGATATTTGGGGGCACAAAGAAAGTAAAGAAAGCACAAGTAGGATTTTAGTTGAAACAAAACACGAATAAAAAGAACTTATTTAGAATTATAAGAACAAGAAAAAAATATATATTCTTCTTATCTTTAAAGATCTAGAATCCCCTCATCTTGTCTCCTACTTGGTTTGGAAACAAACTAATGCAAAACTTAAAGAGCAAGTAATCAGATTTCTTGGAGAGCAAATAATATTTTTTTTAAAATGTTACTGTTCACATTTACAATTCATGTTATTGTTCATGTTTTATTATTCACGTTTACTGTTCACGTTACTATTCACATATCAATAATATTTTTTTTCTCTAATAATTAAAGAAATTCCAAGATTTATCAAAAACAGAACTTTGATAGATACGCTCCAATATCACTTGATAAAAATGAGGTTAAGGAGATCACAAATATACAGTTGAATATTAGAGTGCGGAAGCAATATAGAAAAGAAACATGAGCTAATTAAAATATATGGGAAAATCAAAGGAAAGATCCAAGAATTTCAAAGGATTATATATTCTAAGGCCTTGACAAGATCCAAGTAACAACATATAAATTTATGAAAGAAATCTAACGCCTTTACTTGAGAAAATGAATCAAAGCAATAGAGTTGGATCTTGACCGATGTGTGAGTAACTAAAGACAATAATTACTATAAACTAATCACTTTCTATAGAATACCAAAATGAAATCTCAGATATCACAAGAAGAAATTACTTTATACCTTAAACTATAAAACTAGTAAATGTTTAAAGATAAATTCTCAAAGAACAAGTCACAAAGGTTCAAAAGAACTCTCTCAAATATTAGTAATATCAATCTAATGTGTTATTAATGAATGAAAAGCACTCCTACTTATAGAATTAATGAGTTGGCTGCTATTAATAAAATAAAACCCTAGCTTGTGGGTTAAGGTAAAACAAAAACCCTAATAGTTGTGGCTCAATTAAGGACTTTGTGGGCCCCTTTGGTCATGGCTTTTGAGCCACTTTTGGGCTTTATTGGGTTGTTGATTTTAGTTTCACTTAAGGCCTTAAATTGGCCTCCTTTTGGGTAGATTTTAAGGACCGAAATATTGGACCCCAATATTCCTCTTCTTGGACTTCAACTTGGGCCACCAAATAGTTGTAGCATTTGGACAATTAATCTCCCTTGAGCTTGAGCTCTTCTTCTCCAACAAGATACCTTTAGATTAGCAATTAAAGCCCATTGAGTTTATCATTAAACTTCTTGGTTTGAGATCTTGCTATGGGCTTCCTTGGAGTTTCTAAGGCTTCATTCTTGTCATTCAATGGAATAGAGCTTCCTTCGATGCTATCACCTATGAAAGACCATAGGGCGAATCGTCGCACATGCTTCAGATGACCAGGTTTCTTATTTTAAATTTTAAATTTTCTAGGACTATGAATAGTATTTATAGGGTTTATTTTAAAACTTTGTTTCTTGCAAAGAATAATAGTGTATGCTTGAATGAGAGTTTTATTCATAATGTAATGACCCGAACCGTCGTTAATTAGGAAAGGAAAAAATCTCGGGGAAATTGGGTCTCCCAGCCCGCCAGAGCGGGCCTGATGCCGCTAGGGAGGTGGCGCTCTTGCGGGATAAGTTGCCACCAGGGCGGGATGGGCGAGAATGAATGTAAATAACGCGAAGTCTGATTTTCTCCTTTCTCCCAAAACACCTAAAATAGGCGTGAATCACCCCAGAAACTCTCAAAAAGGTGCTCTAGGCTTAGGAAGGGAGGACAAAGAGATTTCTAGTGTAAGAAGGTCAATAGCTTGCGGATTTCCAGTCAAACTCCACCGTCTTGTCTTTCAGAAACCAGAATTTGAGCTATAATTTCGTGTAGCTGCTTGACGCCCAGGTAGGCTAGGTTTTATTAACTAAGTAGTATAAATTCGTGACTCACTGTGTAATATATTGGTAATTGACGGTAGTATTCATGCATAGGCTTTTGTGCACCAAAAAAAAGATGATTTTACATATATTCCTAAGTGTTACATCAAACGTATATCGTAGGAGGAAGCCCTATCCCGTGAACTATGGTTATGCGATGGTTGATTCTCCGCTTGTGAAATAAACTTGTTAATGTTTTCGTGAAATGCATACATGAATGGAACTAGGGATAATATGGATTGTACCTAATGAAAAGACTAATATGAACAAATGTATGTCATGAATCAACACTTGATTGTATGATTGTGATAATGTACATTGTGATTGTGATTGTGCTTGTTAAATGGATCAGGTATTACGTTCCAACACACAAATTGGGATCGAATGTCACGTACCGACATACATATGGGATTGGATGTCACGTACTAACATACATATTAGATAAGGTGTCGCGTTTTGACATACTAACTTTGATCGGGTGTCACGATCCGGCACACTAACAGTTTGGATTTGGATTCCATGAGAGGACCATTGACTTATCATATATTTGTATTTATGTGATATTGAGAATCTAGAATTGTACATTGTTTCTGAAACTGTTGACTGAATCGTAATTTTGTATAACTGTATTAATGTGGTGTTCTTGTTTGTTGGATATCTCGTTAGTGAGTGAACTGTGAATGGCCAAACCAAATCGGGATGTGGCAGAGTAATTGGAGACCAAGGGTCCAGGTGTTGATATGTGTTACGTTAGAGGAGTGGTGATGTGCATTGTCTTTGGGAAGCGTGGTGGGCTATGAAGTAATGTTACTTAGTTAAGTAATACCTTGTGAGGGATTGGTGTTGAAATAGTTAATAGGCCTTGATAGAAGTACCATGGGGTTATAAGTTGAGTGGTGTTGGGAATGAAGTAAGGGCGTGTCGTGAGTGTTGACCGGGTTGGTAGTACTTATTTTAGCAATTTCCTCTAAGGGATAGAAGGATTAGGTATGATCAAGAATGGATCGAGTACGGGTTAAAGCCTCTAAGGTGTTTGGAAATTATAAAGGTGGAGGAGTGAACAATCTTTTGCATATTTCTTTCTAGTTATGTGGTGGGTATCGGGTTGACCGATGATGCCTACCATTACGTGTGGTTGTACTGATACTACTCTTGCTATGCCTTTTTTGGGCATAGTTTGGTTGCACAGTCAGTGATGTTTCATAGGTGAACACGAAGATAATCTCTAACAGCTTCTACTCTTCCTTCCGCATGGTGGAAGCTGCGTCATTTGTAATTTTTGTTTTACATTGCACTATTAGTAGCTCTTGTACATGCTTAGACTAGATCACTGGGGTGTTAATTACTTTACAAGTCTTAACTCAAGTTGCTGTCGTAACTCTTATTTATAGAAATCTTATGAATGTTACTTGTTCTTCAGTTTTCTTCATCTTCCGCATGTCTTAAAATGGTTTGGGAATCGAGGGTTCTCCTACTGAGGTGTTAGAGTAGGAGCCCGCACGACCCGGTAGGTTGGGTCGTGACACATAATTTACTTGATATTTGAATGCAAAGTTTGTGTGATTGACTTTAACTTTTGTAATAATTCTATTGAATGAATGCAATTGCCTACTTTGCTTCAGTTATCATGAGTAGTTGAACCCCACTATCAAGGTTGTGGAATTCATGGTAATTTGATCTAAACAACGAGTGCTTACGGAATAAAACTTGTATTGTGATTGTAACCTTATTAGTTCTTTCATCATTAATGGTTTCTAGTGGTTGCAAATATTAGAACATGCCCTTGGTTGGATTTGTTTAAGTAAAAAGGTGTAAAACCTAGGAAGATAGCTAATAACTAGGTTCAAGATTTAAAGCTCGTCTAATGGCTAATGTTGTAATAAGATTAATTAACTCAAAGTGAATGACACTAATTTAAGGTTAAGACATTTAGTACGGAAGAATAAAAGTGGCATGCATTTTATATGGTTGAGAAACAATCAGTGTAATATGAGATTGATAAACTGGTATACTAACACTACAAGGTTGAATTACAAATTTACTCAAAATAAGTCATACAATCTTAGTGAACACAATCTTGATTTCTCTCTGTATAAAGTTCCCGATTCAAATTAACATTGTTGAAATTACAAGTTACTAATTGATACTACCAATTATTCAGTTCCCCAAACTTTTCCTTTCTGTGGAAATAAGTAGCTAATAGTAAATAATTGCATACGACTTAGTTCTCGGCTTATTTTCTCTGGAATTCGACCCTAATCTTGTTGGGTTTTATATTTGACAACGATTGTGTTATACTTCTTAATCGGATGTGTAATTTGGGCTTATCAAATTTTGATGTCGCTGTCAAAGAATGTGATTGTCAAGTGTGTATTATTTCGCTCTTAGTCTTATTTCCTAATTTTACTTTTTGTTTCTTATTATTGTTTCTGAAGGTTACATATTAGTGAATACCAAGTACCCGCAATGAAGGGGAACTGTTAATTCCTTACAATCCTCATCTGAGCGTGAATCATAGACGCTGAGATAATTTGCTAAAATGAATGAGCAAGACTGTGAAGCATAGAAGCTGAAACTGTTTGTTGAGGTTCAGGCTTGGGGGAATGAAAATAATGGTAACAACAACAACGCTGGCAATGTGCTCAGTGATGAGGAAGATGATATTGATCCTAGAGATGGTCGTCAAGTCCCAAGAGGTTAGGGACAACAAAGACAGGTTGATCCCATTGATTTTGAAATTGACGATGAGGATGAAGCCGATCTAGATGGGGTTGGAGCCACTAGGACTATTGTACCTTCACCCTTAGTACAGGGAGGTAAGTTCAACATCAGAGCTAAGTTTAAGATCTCCCATTCCTTGGTTGGAGAATCTTGAACACAAATTCTTTCTATCAAGGTCAGGACATGCAAGATTAAACAACAATAAGTATGAAAGACACTCAAATATCACAGGAGGTGGAGTAGAGTATTTACAGTATGATATTTATAAGAATAATTTCAGCCTTAACTTGGGTAACATAATTGTAAATAAGATACATACACACACACCTATAAACCCAAGTTGTACTAGTATGTTATTAAATGGAGGAGGATGAAGGGTGGAGGATTAAAATACAACACTAATATGCGTAGCAAAGGAAATTTACGGTAGAGCTCATATGGTTTTTGCCTCAAAAATAGCATAGAAAATTTGATTTATGATGTGTCAGAGGCACGTGACTTAGGTACAACAACCAACACAAAAGCAAAGACATTGGTCATTCTAAAAGCCCTCAAATACTATTAAACCAAAAAAAGTTTAAAGAATGTTATACATGATCTGTGGAAAGTATCGTGGGAGTTGACACAAAAATCAAAGTTATAATGCTAGAAATAGGAGCACATTTTTAGAGAATCTAATCATCTAGGATCAGATTCAGTTTTAGAGTTTTCAACATCTTCCATTCGTTGGAAGGATAATCTTTGTTGGAAATAATAATTCAAAGTTGGAATTGGAATCCTAAGTTGCTTAGAATTTATTATTTATGATATTTACTTATTTATGTTTAATTAGGATTTGTTAGTTAGAGTAGTTCCTAGTCCTATTTTAATTTGGTTTTTACCTTTATAAGTAGGGATGTTACTAGTTATTTTTTATATACATAGAAATATACAGAAAATATAGAAACTACAGATATATAAAGAATATACAGAAAATAAACTGTACAACATAGAAATACACCGAAATACACAGATAGAACTTGAAGTAAGATTCAAGAACTTTTGAGTTTATAAATAAAATATTTTCCTTAAAAAAACAAAAAATAATAAATAAAAAAGAAAAGGAGTTGATGTTAAAGCAAAAAGTCTCAGATTGGTGGTTAATAAGATGGGTAGACTCCTTATAAGGCTTGGGCAATCCTCCTCCGATCCCTTTGAGCTAGCGTTTGGGGTGTGAGTTAGACTCAAGACCTAATTTAGCATGGTATCAGAGCAGGGTCCATCCCACCCGATGTTGGGGCCCAAAAAATGCCCACGCACCAGATGCTAAGCATTGGGCGTGAGGTGGGGTGTTAAAGCAAAAAGTCTCACATTGGTTGTTAAGAAGATGGATGGACTCCTTATAAGGCTTTGGCAATCCTCCTCCCTTTGAGCTAGCTTTTGGGGTGTGATTTAGGCTCAAGACCTAATTTAACAATCTTCAACTCAAATTCTTGTATTAGGTCAAGACACGCATGATAAAACAACAAAAAAAACATGAAAGACATTCAAAGGAGGATCGAGCAGAAGATTCACATATCTAAAGGTTTAGTCATATCACATCATATCATATTATATATTAAAAGTATGCAGAATTTTAGGCCATTTAATTTATCACTACACTAGATTAAAATTTTCTAAAATATTAAATAGTAAAATACAAATAAGATAAGAATACTTAATGCTTAAGATACTCAATTTAGTGGGGGTAAGGGAGTTAATTTTCTCCATTTATTCCTCAACTAGAAAAATTGTTCGCGCTTCGTGTGACAATAAGAAATATTTATTGGATAAAAATATATAATATTTATACTCATGTTAGTATCAAATATATAAACAATATTGATATTCTCTTCATATGTGATATGATACATTTTTTCATCTTTTTTAAATATATAAAATTGAATTCTTTTACATCTTTTAAGTACAAACTATTCATATGTATATAGTAGAATAAATTATTTACCATGGTGAAGTAAATGAAATAGAGATCATATTTTAAAATAACAATATATTGCATACATATTTTTTACGATTCTCTATACAAATTCTGAATTCGTGGAAACTTTTGAAGTTCTTCATTGTGTCTTTATTATTAATTTTTTAATTTTTCAAACATTAATTAAAATGTTAATAAAAATTATGAATATGAAAAAGTTATAAAAATATTTAAGAGTAGAAGTTACAAGTAAAATGAAGAGACATGAGTCATGAATTTTATTAGACATTAATTGTATTAATAATCATGTATTAATTTTATTTGTAAAAATAAATAAATAATAAATAAATGTGAAAATAAGTGATAGAAATTCAATAATGAACAAAAAAATAAAATGATTGGTGACTGCATAAAAAATATAAATACATGTCAAACAAAAAAGAATAGTGACAAAAACATATTGTTACATAGAGAAAAAGACATCATAGAATTTAATATTTTATTTTTAATTATTTTCTAGCAAGTATAATAAAAATGAAGCTCATAATCATCATAATTTATATATTTTTTAAATGAGATAGTTATATTAATTGTGTTTCATAACAAAAAAAATTCTAGCAAAAAATAATCCATAATTATGCTTCAAAAATTGATGTTCTTCTACTATCTTCCTTTGTAAATAGATCCATCATCATATTTTGTATTCCATATGTCAACATCTTCATTATATTCTACCAATTAAATAAAAATAAAATATAATTATGAATAAATAAAATATCATACCAATTGAAAGTAATTATACCTAAAGAAAGAAAGAAATCTAAACAATATGTAATATATCTGTAGATGATTTTTTCAATTGTACTAACAATAAATAATAATCACCTCTTGAAATCTCTCACATATTGTAATCAAACTATATTATATTCAATAAATTGATTATTAAAGAGAACAATCACATACTAACAACACATTGTTCATTATTACAAAGTTTTGTTTTAATCATACTTGTTTGGAGAATGATAATACATATATAAACAAAATATTAAGAAAGCATATCCAAATACATAAAAATAAAAAGAGACTTGAGAATGAAATATTTCTTACCTTTCATGTACTTCTTTTTCTTTACATGTTAGTTAATTCACAAACTAATATGATAAAAAAGAGAAAATATATTCTTGAATGTGAATTTTCATGAAATTAAATATGAATTTAGATAGGTAAAATGTAGTCTATGAAAAGAAAGACTTGAGAATGAAATATTTCTCAGCTTCATGTACTTCTTTTTTTGTTACATGTTAGTTAATTCACAAACCAATATGATGAAGAAGACAAAGGATAATCTTGAATCTGAATCTCCATGAAACTAAATATGAGTTTATATAGGCAAAATATAGAAATACCATACGACATCATAAACTTACAAATGAATTTTTGGAGGTTATGGACATGAAATTATGAGAGTCTTGAATATTACTAAAAATAAAAATTAAAGAGGTGTAGGTCATGGTAATTACTCCTTGTAAATAAATTAAATAATAAAGAGAAAAACACTTAAAATATTAAAATATATTATCATTTTATGATTAGAAGTGAGGCTAACAAAGGAAAAAAGAATGTGAAGAGTCTTTGTTATAAATGTTACTCCATTAATAAAATATTTATTTGTAATAAATTATATAATTTGATTTTATAATACAATAATTAATTCAAATAAGAAAAAAATGCTAAAAATTGAGAAAAAAAACAAATACAAATGGAGGCCATAGAAAGGTGTCACATCACCTTGTCTATATTTTACCTTTATTATATGTATAGATTATTTTTACGTTAGCTGTTTTTTAGAATCAAAATTCTACTCATTCGACATTGAAAGCTTTCGGATAGTTTAGTGTACAATGTATGTGGTATAATTAGTTGGGACACGCTGACCATCAAATTAATATTTATTGATTCAAATGATAGCAATAAAATGTAGTACAATCAACGTTCTCTTAACTCATTCATGTCAAGAAAATGCAGTACAGAGAGAATATTCATTAGTTTTTTTATCGTCTCCTTTATTTGTTTTAAATATTCACCTTTATAACTCATATCAATTGCTAGCTACTCTTTCTTTTAACTCTCATATTTTCCATATTCATAACCTTCAAATAGTTAATTTAAAACTTCAAGATATCTTTCGTATTCCTCCATTTTAATCTATATAAATTCATCTTTTATTTCATGACATCTCTCTATCCAATATTATTCTTTTCCATTCTATAGTTAAAGTAGTTTTTCTTTCATGAGATATCTGCCCAAGGCTATCCATCTCATTCTATACTTAAAGTAGTCAAGCACTTGTATCACTATTGTAGTGTTTGATTCATGCTTTAGCTTGACTCGATGAAAATGATTTTTCCATTTTGATTGGTTATGAGAGAAGGTGTCGACAAGAACTCAAAAACTTATCTACTAATTTTGTACTTTTTTAATCTAATATTGTTATGATTAATGTCTTAAGAAGGATGTGTATGTTGTATTCTTTCTTTTCTATTTTTTTAAAAATGTTTTCTCTTTATTAGACTTATTTAATTTGATTTTCTATGAATTGTTGTCCAAATGTAATTTTTATATGGACTCAAATTGGTTGTTTGTGACTTTATTGAAAGTTTGCGAAACATTAAAATACGCCCTCATTTGTGTTTCTTGTCACTCTTTTCAAGAATTTTTTTTTGTTAATATAGTGTTGCATTTTATCATTCATTACACACGTGCATTCATAGAATTTTAATCATTCTAACAAATCTATAAAAAAAATGCATCGGACCAGAAACTAGCCTAAGCTATTTAAGTCAACAAATATTAAGGGTTGCATGGTCAAATGGAAACATCAAGATGATGATAAATTAGACTAAGTTGAATGAAAGCAAGAAACGAGCTGACAAAAAGATGTACAATCACAAAAGTGTAGACTACATATTCCCTCTTCAGATCCATGGGGACAAAGAGCAACTCCAACCATCACAGCATGCAACTGAGTGAAAGCAACAGACTTAAATTAGAGACAAAACAAAGTAGACTCAAAACACAAACTCAATATAATTAAGAGTATAGATTACCTAGACAAGGATTAAGACTAGACCAGAGTTTCAGCATCACATTTTCATATGTACCTTCAACTTCGGTGCAAGTTTTTTTGGTCTAGATTCATTTTCGGCTTCTTCTCTTTACTTTTTTTAACTCATTTTTGTTCTCTTTTTGGTTTTTATGTCATCGATAAAGAGGGTCCTTCAAGTGTAAATTTAGTAATGCTATGCATGAGGCCGGTGTTGAAGTGGGGTTTCATGCTCAGCTCATCCGATATTTCAAGTATTTCCATTCTAATTTAAGGTAATGGAGAGATTGATGGTGACGACACACATTGTATTGATGCGATATTGGTGAAATGGAGGCTCACCTTCGTAGTTTTGTGTGAACGTAAAGGTAAATTTTAGATAGTGGTTGTTAGATTGGCTATGTTGTATGGGACGAAGCAAAGAACTCACACGTTCAAAATATGAAAATTATGGAGATGAGAATCTTGAAGTGGGGTTTCATGCTCAGCTCATCCGATATTTCAAGTATTTCAGTTCTAAGTTAAGGTAATGGAGAGATTGATGGTGACGACACACATTGTATTGATGTGCAATTGGTGAAATGGAGGCTCACCTCCGTAGTTTTGTGTGAACGTAAAGGTAAGTTTTAGATAGTGGTAGTTAGACTGATTATGTAGTATAGGACGAAGCAAAGAACTCACATGTTCAAAATATGAAAATTGTAGAGTTGAGAATCTTGAAGTGGATGTGTGGTCATACCAGGAGAAATAATATTAGAAATGAAAATATTGAGATATGGTAAGAGTGACCGCCATGGTGGTTAATATAAAAGAAGCAAGATTAAGATGGTTTGAACATGTGAAGAGAAGAAGTGTATATTCCAGTAAGAAGGTGTGAGAGGTTGAAAATGACAGACAATAGGAGAGGAACAAAAAAGTATTGGGGGGGGGGGAGCGGGGGGGAGTAATTAGTTAGGATGTGGCCCATCTTGAGCATACAGAGAACATGATTTTAGATTGGAGAGTTCTGCAAATTAGGTTAAAAGGTTAGTGGGTAATTGAACGTTCGTTCACTTTCTTGTGGGATAGGATTTGTGGTTGTACATGGACCTTCTTTTTTACCAGTGTTATTAGCACTATTCTCATAGTGTCTTGTTCTTTGATTTCGATTATGTAACGATCAGGTTCTGTCATTATAGAAAAGCCAACGGAGAAAATTTTTGGATCAAAAAACTTTTTCGTAGTAACTTGGAATTTCCCAACCTAGTCCAGATTTGGACGAAATCGGAGTCATTAAGGTATAGGGAAATTAGGTAAAAATCGGGTGATTTATTTATGATTTTAATTTTATGAGTAGTTAGATAAGTCGTTAAGGAACTTGTACGACTTTACAGAATTAAATTCGGATGAATAGAACTCCCGAAATCGATCTTAGCGTGAACGGTATTTCTTTTAGCATCGTTGGTTAAAGGTGTGTTGTGAAATGGGGGACTTAGAATTATTACAATAGCTCATTGTTTCGTACAAGGTGCTTTGGCGGTGCTTTTGGTCGCTCTGGCAAGGCCGCTGTAGAAGGGTGGGTGCCGCTGTGGTGGGCCCGACGCGACTTAAAGTCGTAAATAAACCCCAAAACATCTTTATTCTGCACTTTTTGGTTTTTAGAGCTAAAGAACGAACTCCAGGTGATTCTTGACAGTTTTTCATCATTCTTGAGGTTAAAGGTAGGGTTTTCACTCCCCGAATCCATTTTTTGATCCGTAGAACGTAATCTAATGGGTAATTATCGATGGAGGAGAATTTTGATTTAGAAACTATAGTGGAAAAAGCCCTAGTTTGGATACTTGGGATCATGGGTTTGATCTAGGATTCATAGTATTGTTAGTAATTCGGGTAATTAGTGATTGTTTATTGATTTCCATATTATTTTGATTGTTTGTAGACCAAGAACAAGCGGAACGAATTCGGAAAGGGAAGGATCAAGTTTCTTAGGGTTTCAAGCTTGTTTCGAGGTAGGTGATGGTTGTGATTCTATGATTGTGTGATGTATGTTTGTTCTTGCTATATTATGATAATACGTATGTGAATGTTGCATTATTGATCACATTTGTTGTAAACGAGATAGACGAATGATGAACGCCATGAATCATTACTTAATTGTATGAACTTGAGAATATACTTGCGATTGTGATTGTGGCTTGTTGAATGGATCGAGTGTTGCGTTTCGACACACTAACTTGGATCAGTTGCCACGTTCCGGCATAATTATGGGATCGGTTGCCACATTTCGGCATAAACATTGGATTGGGTACCACGTTTCGGTATGCTAACTTTTTGGGTTTGGGTTCCATGAGAGGACCAATAATTTGATATAATTGTGTATCTTGAGAAATGTAAAAATGTACCTTGTTCATAAATATTGATGATAGTGTATATGTTCGATATATGCATATGATTATATTGTTGTATTGACTTATGTATGTTACACTTAGTGGAATAGCCGCGTGATCCTACCAGTACACTGTGGTTATGTACTGATATTGCACTTGCTCTTTCTTTGTTGAGTACAGGGCATCTTCAGGCGTCTATTGACAGACCTCGTCTAGAATATCAGTGATTGCTTTGAATTCAATGGTGAGCCAGTTCTTCCAGGCTGCCATGAGTTCTCCTTTCGTCTATGTCCACATTTCGGACTTAGACTTTTCTAGTTAGTTGATTAAATCATTAGTTTGGGGTTGTATCCCTTCTTGTTTAAACTTGTTGAACTTTAGATATTTTGGTACATTGACTTTCAGGTTCTAGGTGTTACTTTTGCATTTGTTTAGTTGATAGACTTTTGTTTGGAGTTTATGGCAACTCCCTATTTCTTTTCTTAGTATTTAACTTGTTTCCGTAACTTAAATGATTAGTATGTGATTAATTAGCATTAACGGTTCTCCCACCGGAGGGTTAGTGTGGGAGCCAATCACGATGGTCTGGGTCGTGACAAAGTTGGTATCAGAGCCTAGGTTCGTTGATCTCGATGTACCAAAACAAGTTTAGTAGAGTCTTGCGGAATGGTACAGGGACGCCTTTACTTTTCTCCGAGAGGCTATGGGACTTTAGAAAATCTCTATGTTTTCTCTTGTCTCCTTTTGTGCTATAACTTGATTCCAATTGGTATCTGTCGATTCAAATTGGTATCTAACCTCCTTCACTCTTCTGTATGCAGATGGTTAACACTAGATACAACGGCATCAGGCCCGTAGCTCCCGTCAATGCTCCAGTTGAGGAATCTGCAGCGAGAGGCCGCAGTTGAGGCAAGGGTAGAGGATGAGCTAGGGGTAGAGGCCGAGGAAGAGTGGCGCCTACTAGAGATGGGGTACTGGTCGAAAATGCTCCCCAAAATGAGGTTCCTCACATACATCATGAAGAGATAGAGGAGGATATTAAGGTTGAAAATGTTGAGGAGGTTGGGCAAGAGGAAGAGGTGCAGGCTGAGACTACATGTATTCCTCTCATCGACCCAGTGTTAGCCCAATAGATCATGTCATTCCTGAAAGGGTTGGTTGGTCCTAGAGTGCTTCCTTCTGGTCAAGCAACTCATGCTCCCGACAATCCTCCTATTGTTATCACCACTCCCAAGGTGGGTGGAAACGTAGGTACTGATGTTTTCTTCCGTCCTTTGTTAGATTCTTTTATGACTGGTAATGAGCATGAAATGTTGACTAAGTTTTTAAAGCTAAAGCCTCATCTATTTCTTAGCTCTAAGAGTGAGGATGCTTATGATTTTATCTTAGACTGCTATGAGAGGCATCATAAGTTGGGAATTGTCCATCAGCATGAGGTTGAGTTCGTGACTTTTCAGCTTCAAGGTGAGGCCAAGCAGTGGTGGAAAGCTTATATGGAATGCAAATCTTCAGTTTTGCCTCCACTTACTTGGACCCAGTTTCATGATATGTTCTTGGAGAAATATGTGCCTAGAACTTTGAGAGATCGTAAGAAAGATGAGTTTATGACTTTGGAACAAGATGGTATATTTGTGGCTGCTTATGAGCCCAAGTTGCATGCATTGTCTAGATATGCTACACAGTTGGTGACTACTGAGGAAGAGAGGATTCGTTTATTTATTAAGGGACTAAATTCTGAGTTGCATGTATTATCTGCTCACATGACTTCTGCAGGGAGAAGCTTTAATGAGGTGACAGACTTTGTTAAGAAAGTCAAGGGGGTGAGGCGAGACGGTCAGGCTAAGGCATTGACAAAAGGAGCCGAGAACTCGGGTAAATTTCAAGGCTCTTACTCCAGAGGATCAGGAAGGCCAACACTATCAGCTAGACCAATTCAGTCTATCAAGCCTGCATCTACAGGTAATTACTCTGGAACTCCATCTCATAATTTGATTCAGGATAGCTAGGGAGTCACGCCTTCGACGGGTGGCAAACCATCGTTTGATCGTACTTGCTATAATTGTGGAGAACCTGGGCATATGAGGAGAGATTATCCCCATCCACGAGTGTTAGATTTTGCGCAGCAGCAAACTAGAGCAGTGGTACCTGCGAGAAATAGTAATAATGGTAGAGGACGTCCACAAGGTGGGCGAGGAGGTAACCAGTGAGGCCGTGAAGGTAGAGGAAATGGTAACGCGGACAGGGGTAACGTGCAACCAGGCAGGGAAGTCGCTCGACATGATTATAGGGCTTAGTGTTATACCTTTTCGAGTAAGAATGAGGCAGAGGCGTCTGACGCGATGATCACAGGTACTATTATTGTTTGTGACCGGATGGCTAATGTGTTATTTGATCAAGGTTCTACTTATTCATATGTATCTGTGCAATTTGCCTCAGAATTTGCTATGATTTGTGATATACTTGATGCCCCCATCCATGTTTCTACCCCAGTTGAAAAGTTTGTCATAGTCACCCATGTCTTTCGTGCTTGTCCTATTTTGTTTAAGGGTTTTCAGACTTGGGCTCATTTGGTGATTTTGAATATGACTGACTTTGATATAATCTTAGGCATGACTTGGTTGTCCCCCTAATACTAAGTCTGTAGCTCTAGAAATTTCGGGAAGGTAAAAGTTAGAGTTGGAAAGGTGTACAAGCTTAAGCAAGCTAAGATCATATCCTACATTCGGGCTAGTAAACTGGTAGAGCAGGGTTGTTTGGCTTATTTGTCTCATAATAGGGATGTTGAGGTTGAGTGGTATCAGAATTTAGAAAATTGTTTCCTAATGACTTGCCTAGTATGCCTCCGGATAGAGATATAGACTTCTGCATTAATTTAGAACCTGGTACTTGTCCCATTTCTATCCCTCCATATCGCATGCCTCCGGTAGAGTTAAGAGAGCTTAAGACTCAAATCCAAGAGCTTCTTGATAAGGGATTTATTTGTCCTAGCATTTCTCCATGAGATGCTCCAGTTTTGTTTGTTAAGAAAAAGGATGGTAGTATGAAAATGTGTATAGATTACCGGTAATTGAATAGGGTCACTATTTAAAACAAGTATCCTTTGCCTCGAATAAATGATCTTTTTTACCAATTGCAATGTGCATCAGTTTTCTCTAAGATTGATCTAAGGTATGGCTACCATCAGTTGAAAATTAGACCTGATGATGTGCCCAAGACGGCGTTTAGAACTCGCTATGGGCACTATGAGTTTTTGGTTATGTCTTTTGGTTTGACCAACGCGCCTGCAGCTTTCATGAATTTGATGAATGGGGTGTTCAATCCATTCCTTGATTCGTTTGTTATAGTCATTATTGATGATATTTTGGTGTATTCAAAAAGTGAGGAAGAGCATGCCAACCATCTTTGTATTGTTCTGGGTGTTCTTGGAAAACAAAGGTTGTATGCTAAATTTTCTAAGTGTGAATTTTGGTTGACTTCGATTGCATTTTTAGGACATGTAGTCCCAAAAGAAGGGGTAACGGTAGATCCTCAAAAGATTGAGGCGGTTAAGAATTGGGTTCGTCCTAGCTCTATGACGGAAGTTAGGAGTTTTATGGGGCTCGCTAGCTACTATCGTCGATTTGTGAAGAACTTTGTTTCTATTGCCACCCACTCGACTAATTTGACCAAAAAAGAGATACCATTTGAATGGACTGAAAAATGTGAGGAGAGCTCTCAAAAGCTCAAGACTCTCTTGACCACCGCGCTTATTCTAGCATTACCGGTTGAAGGTAAAGATTTCATTATTTATTGTGATGCTTCACATTCTGGTTTGGGTGTTGTGTTGATGCAGGATAAGATTGTTATAGCTTATGCCTCGCGTCAATTGAAGGTGCATGAGCGGAATTATCCAACACATGATTTGGAATTGGCAGCGATAGTGTTTGCTCTTAAGATCTGGCGGCATTACCTATATGGTGTTAAGTGTGAGGTGTTTACTGATCATCGTAGTTTGCAACATGCATTCACTCAAAAGGATCTAAATTTGAGACAACAAAGGTAGATGAAATTACTTAAAGATTATGATGTCACCATTCAATACCATCTGGGTAAGGCCAATGTGGTGGCAGACGCTTTGAGTCGAAAAGCGGTGAGTATGGGTAGTTTAGCTTACTTAAGTGTAACCAAACGACCTTTGGCTAAGGAAATTCAGACCTTAGAGTCTAAATTCATGCAAAAGGCAACATTCATTGAAGAGATCAAGGCCAAATAGTTTGAGGATGCCTTAGAAAGAAGACTGTGATTGGTAAGGCACAAGACACCACTCTTGATGCGGAAGGTGTGCTCAATTTTAAAGGGAGAATTTGTGTCCCTCGAGTTAATGATTTGATTTAAAAGTTGTTGATAGAAGCCCATGGTTTGCGATATTCTATTCATCTGGGGTGACCAAGATGTACCGAGACTTGAAACGAATTTATTGGTGGCTGGGCATGAAGAAGGATATAGCGGAGTTTGTGGCTAAGTGTCAAAATTGCCAACAAGTGAAGTATGAACACCAAAGGCCTTCAGGTTTGCTTCAAAGAATGTCAATTCCTAAATGGAAGTGGGAAAGGATAGCCATGAATTTTGTGGTTGGTCTTCGTAAGACTTTGAGGAAGTTTGATTCTATTTGGGTAGTGGTTGATAGATTGACTAAGCCAACCCATTTTATTTCGGTAAGAATAGATTATAATGCTGAACAATTGGCTAAAGTTTATGTGAAAGAGATAGTGAGGTTGCATGGGGTGCCCCTTTCTGTCATCTCAGATCGTGGTACTCAGTTTACCTCCAAGTTTTGGAGGAAATTACATGATAAAAGGGGCACACAACTCACTTTTAGTACATCCTTCCATCCACAGACAGACAGGCAGTCAGAAAGGACTATTCAAGTGTTAGAAGACATGTTGAGGGCATGTGTGATTGACTTTGAAGGGCATTGGGATAAGTGATACGCTCAAATTACACCTCCTTACAGAAGCATAAGCGATCGTTATCACGTACAGAACCCAACTTGTAGGTTGGGGTCGATCCCACGAGGAAAATGGTTTAGACTTTACTTTAACTCACAATTATATTCGATTAGTCAAAGTA
>JAJOOS010003455.1:0-20657 GCA_029582725.1 Solanum chiquidenum | reverse complement strand
TGACTGAACTGTGGGAGCTACTAATAACCGATAATAAAACCACATGAGCTAAATGTGGATTCCGATGTATACGCCCCATCGAGAGGACCCAATATACCCTGCCAGAGGTATAGAGGCATGCTGGCGTGATCACTGAAATGATGCCCACAGAGGGGACTAACAACCTACGTGGCTAGTAGTTCTGGGACTATTTGGGTACGCTGAACCCTAGTCCAACTCGGTATTATGCTACTCCTAATGGATCAAGTAATTAACATATTATGACTGAATTTTTGTAAGTTACTGGATAGCTCGAACTGAACATACAAACTGAGAATGCAAGAACTAAACTGATATTAATGCATTAATAACTGAGGCATGTATAACTGAATAACTGAAATATCTGACCTAACATGTGTAATTCAAGAACTAAACTAATACATAGCTAGGGTTATGGAATTCATGCAATAAACTGAATATTAATACATACTAATCTGATTTGGCTCATTCTAACAGCTAAGAACCTAATAATTCTAACATTCAAGAAACCCTAGGTCTAGTCATAATAAGGGAATCTAGAAACTGACTGAAAACTAGGGACCTAATGGGTGAAAGGAACCCACTAGTGAAATCACACATACCTGGTGACGAATTCCATAGAGAAATCCTTAGATTTCGGGGTTGGAACTGATGGAACCTTGTTGCGTTCTTGAACTAGGGTTCTTGACCTTTTTCTCCTCTCTTGTTTCTAATTTTCTATGGTTTGATTAATGATTTGACGTAGGTAAGTTATAGTTATGTTTCTAGGCTTAAACTGACTAAAACCTCATAATTAAGGGTCTAAACGACGTAGCTTAGGGGTCCAACGAAATAGGAAAAGACCAAAAGACTCCGACTCAACTGCTGTTAGAGTGACTGACGGACGGGACTGACCAACCATCGATCGACTGACGGTCCATGCTGGTCATCCGTCGATCAGTACTAAAGCTGGGTTTTTGAGGGTCTGATCCACCACCCTAGACCACAGACTGTGGTCTGACCTACGGTCCTGGCGTGGCTTGGCCATTAGCAAATTTTCCGGCATAGTTCTGGGGGAGGCTACAGGTGTGAACCACGGACCACCAGCACAGACCGTGGGTCACCCTACGGTTCATAGGTGGTTCCCATAGGTGGCGCCTATAGCTCCTGAAATCTGCAATTTGGTTTGCTTTGGATACGGGGTGTTACACCTCGTGTGTGTGTTTTTTTGCCTAATTTTAAATGAATTTGGGTTGTGTTGAATATGTGTTGGGTCTAGAGGGGTGAAGTCTGAGTAACCCTGGATTGTGCCAAATGTCGTATTTTGCCCAATGATGGAGCGGTTGACGTTATTCTTATGGGCAAAAAATGTCAATTGGCTAATTTTGGCCAAATCGGGGAAGTCTGAGTACTCTGAGGGCATGGATAGTATGGGTCTTGCTTTAATTTCATAGTGTAGGTGTTTAATTTTGATTTCGGGGGCTGCAGGATTGCTTTTGAATTACGGGGTGAAAACTGGCACGTTGGGCTATTTGGCGAGCTGGGTCGAGCTCAACGAACGGTTCGGTTGTTCACCTAAGTCCCCTTAGATAGCCCTTAATTTCTCTAAACATTGAGTTTTTGTTCCGTAACTTTAGGCGATATACCTAATCTTGCCGAGTTCACTCAGTGACTCGCTGAAAGTATTTCTTGATCGCCTCACTACGCCCCTAATTCCTTAAAATGCACTGTAACTTTCGGTGAGCTACTTTTAGTTCGCCGATTGGTGTCGTCGATCTACCGAATGGCCTGGACATTGCTGACCAACTTTGAATTTTTGAAAATTTTATTCTAGAACTTTCGGCGAGCCCAACTTGGCTCACCAAAGCGGTTCGGCAAATAACCGATCGGTTCGGTGAGTCTTCCTGCAGTTATTTCTGAAGGTTTTCTTGAATTTTTCTAACGTTTTTCATGTTGTTTTGCAGGAATGGCTAGACCCAAAGTCTCCGGTAGAGACATGTCTCCCCAAAAGTGGGCACGTGGACTGGTTATTAATGATGAAGCAGTTGTTTCCTAGGCTAATGCTAAAAAGCTACCTGTAAAGAGAGGTAAAGGCAAGGGTAAGGCACCCACAGTTGAGACACTGAAGGCCAGCTTTGACAGTGAGGGGGTCTACGAGAGACACCTCACCACATCAGGCAGTGAGAGAGACTCACAGGATTCTCAGATATCTATCTCCGAGCCTGAGGATGATCAGTTATTGTAGGACCAGAGAGTGGAGCTACGCTCCAAGTCATCGAATGATCCGTTTAGGATTCTGGTGCTTCATACTCCTCCTCCTCCTGCATAGATTGTGGTCCCGATGCCACCAGTGCATGGTTCTCATCCCAGGTCACTCAATCGGGTGAAAGTCGAGGGTTTGAGAACCATTCTAGAAGAGAAAAGATTGTCCACAAATGGAGTAGTGGACAAACATCCAGAGATATGGAACACTCTCAAGTTCCATAAGTTTGAGATTTTCACTAAACCCCGGCCCCCTTACATTCTCAAATGGGTTTGGGAGTTTTATTCGGCCTATGGTGAGCTTGTCCCTAAGGGGAAGAAGAAGGCCAAATTGTTCAGGACGGTTGATTCTGTGATAGTCTGAGGCAAGAATGTGAAGTGCGACAGTTCTGACATCAATGCTATTCTGGGGTGCACTTATAATTTCATGCATCAGTACATCGACTTGATCCAGAGGAAGACCTTGGAGGATCTGAAGGGTTGGATGGTACCCCTGATATCTGATGCCACTCCGAGGTGGATAGAGGTTGGTGCACCGATAGAGAAGAAGGACTTGAATGTTACTACCTGATATTGGTTCGGGTTCACCAATAATACTATCATGCCGTCCCAGAACGAGTCCATCCTCAAACACCCGAAGGCAGTATGTCTAGGGCCTATCATTTCTCGTCAGTCGCTGAATCTGAGGTTATTAATTGAGAAGGAGATAGCCATGAGGGCTAAGCAGAGACAAACTTTGCTCCCATTCCTGGTGTTGATCACCGAGCTGTGCAAACGGGCCCATGTTCTTTGAGATAAGAAGACGGATGTGGAGGTAACACCCACCTCCTCTACTGACATCCGGCGTATTGAGCCCGAGTACCAACGGGATAAGGCTGACAGGAGAAAGGCAGCCCCGATGGACACATCTCCGTAGGTTGATGTTGATATGATTCCTACAGAGGCAGTCATGTCTAATCAGACCAGTGGGCCCTAAGGTACATTCAGACCTACCTCTTCTGAGACTCCTAGCTCATCTGTTGCACCCCCTCCCCCTAGATCTTCTGTTGCTGTTGCTTTTGCATCCTGACCCCCTATCACCCCGACCATGCTTTACAAGATGGGCTATTTAGCCCATTATGCTGATGTGCGTGCCTCCCGGGTAGAGGCTGGTACGCCTGGGATGATATACAGGGCGATACTTGCTACCTTGGCCCCACTTAGGGCTGAGATGAGGGATCACAAGTTGGCACTAGATGCCCTTACTGTTAGAGTCGCAGCTTGTGAGCAGACCCGAGGTGCCACAAAGGAGGTGATGGACTTGAAGGCAGATATTAATGAGTTGAGGAAGGATGTGGACCAGCTGAAGTGCATAGATATGTCCATGATTTTTGGCACGGTGGAGATCCCAAATGTCACGAGCACCGATGTTCCAACTTATTTTGATGTGCCTCCAGCTACCACCGGAGATGAGGTTAGAGCTAATAAGGCTGCTACAGAGTCTGAGGCTGAGCAGTATGAGGAGCAACTTGGTGTTCGTGAGGAGGCTGTCTATAATGATTTGATTGACTTGGAGGGTGCTATATTCGAGACTATGCGACAATCATCATTTCAGGATACTTCTATGGTAGGCTCCAGTGGAGCCAAGGATGCTGAGATACCAGGCATTGATGCCCCGACAGATGGAGTGACTTCACCCCAAGCCTAGCCTGCCAGGATGATTATTTTTACCTCTCTCTTTGTTATTTTATTGACTGTTGTGTTTTATTTGCATTTGAGGACAACTGCATTTTTTTATTTGTGGGGTGAGGTATCTCCATACCTACCTATTGTGGTTGTTTTTTTGAATATTAGTTGGATCTTAATTCTGATCGTGTTTTGTGAATATTGGAGCTTATTGGATTTTATATATATCTTGGTTGTTGAATTGTGGTTTTTGATAAATTGTGGCCCATTGTTTTGAAATGGTGTTGAAATAGTTTTGAACCAAATTTTATAATTTTGTCACCTCTCTTTTGTGTGTAATTGTGATTGTTCTTTTGCAAATTTGAGTGTCGGTTGTGGTCAATACCGATGACTTGAATAATACTCTTAATTGAACTAAATGAATGTGCAGCTACGATGAGGCAAACTAAGTTACATAGGCAATATGTGAACTTTTAGCATCTCATTGTGACTAGCCGATTGTTGATTAAGTCTCTTGTGATGAACATTGCACGCTAGCTACAAGGTGCGGAGTCTTGTTTGATAATTGTATCAATGCCTTGTGTGGTGAGGTTACTTTGAACATTGTGTTAGATGACACCTAGAATTTGTCCCGTTGGTCCGATTGATTGAGTGAAGCAAGCAATTAAAATGATCTTAGGCAAGAATTTTGAAGACTGAGCCAATTCGAAAATATACCTCTTTGTGGCCAACCTTGTGAGATGTGTGAACCATGATGTGAGGCCAAAAATATATTTTTTTATCATTATTTGCATCACATTTATTATTTATATTTACCCTTTTTTAGCATAGATT
Source organism: Solanum chiquidenum (assembly GCA_029582725.1). Lineage (NCBI taxonomy): Eukaryota > Viridiplantae > Streptophyta > Magnoliopsida > Solanales > Solanaceae > Solanum > Solanum chiquidenum. Next base: position 15,899 of record JAJOOS010003455.1, on the reverse strand, counting down.
TTATGGATTGTGCGTAATAGTACTTTTTATTTGTAGGATTAAATTGGTGTAAAGATGAAAAAGTTTGGAGCTAAAATGAATTAAAAATGAAAAGTTCAAGAAGAAAATTAATCAGACAGTTTAATGGATTAAAGTTAATAAAATAATATATTTATATATATGTAAATAGCCGCACATCTCAAAATTCCAATTACTGCCATGTGGCAGCCATTAAGAGAATGTGAATTGCAGCTGACACGTGGCAGACAATTAACACATCAAGAGAATTCTTTGAGGCGGTTTCAATTTTCACGCGGACAGTTCACGCGGCGGAAAAAAGGATTCCAAATCCTTTTGGTTTTGGATTCCTAATTTGAGTTGGACTCATTATTTTATTTAGAGTTTTCTAAATCTATAAATAGTCCATAAAAATAATTATTTTAAAAGGGAGATCATTCATATGAAATACTTTTTAGGTTTTTTTCTTCTTCTTATTTGGTTAGACATTTTTGTAAAATTCTAGTTTTTGTTCTTTGGGGAATTAATTTGCAAACTTTTAGCAATTAAATTTCCGAATTTCATTTTCTACAATTTTCACTTTGAAATTCAATTTAAGATTTGAGTTTTTCATCTATTCTCATTGTAAGTTCATGAATTTTTTAAACCTAATTATGAATTGTGAACCATCAAATATGAGTAGCTAAATCCACAACTACGGTTGTGGGAACCATGACCAATTAACAAAGTATGAATAGTAATTAAATAATTCTTGAATAGTGTTTATGCATGTATTGTTAATCCTTTCGCTTAGAAGTCTTTTTAACGGTGTGCAACATTAGAACTCACCTCATTTCTACTTGCCAGACCAAGGAGGTAGGGAATGAGAAAATAATTAAACAATAGAGATTTAGTGGATGCTATCTAATAGTATAATGTCAATTGGACTGAAGGTAAAAACTAACTCATACATTGATGTGATGACTAATCTGGGGTAAAGGTAAGGTTTAGTAACGCATACACCCGCAGCCGGACCAAGGTGCGTGGTGAAATTCCCTATTAGGAGGACTAATCACTTAGGGAAACCCAACTTACCAACTTTTTATGTAAAACACTAGGAAAATATTACTATTATTAGGATTACCGCGTTAAGAGCTTGTGGGGAACACATATACCCTAGTTTCTTTCTCATATTCATAACTCAAAGTTTGAATTTTGTCTACTTGTTACTTGAGCATTCAAATCTGTTACTTACTTACAAAATCCCCCCTGTTTACCTTTTTTGGAAATAGTTTGGCTAAACGGAGATAATAGTGAGTTAAGTTTAAGTCTGAACCATATTCCTTGTGGGATCGAACCCAAACTACAAGTTGGGTTTGTTATTTGACAACGATCGCTTATACTTCTTTAAGGAGGTGTAATTTGAGTGTATCAAATTTTGGCACCACTGCCGGGGAATTTGGATTTTAGATTAAGTTTAACTATGTTATTGAACTTTAGTCAAGTATTTCCTGGTTTTACATTTTCATTGAGTTTTTGTTTTCTATAGATTTCAACTCTAGTGTATGCTAAGTACACGCAGTCGAGGAGAACCATTGACCCCCTACGATCCTTAATTGAGAAGAACTTTAAGGAGAATGAATAATCAAGGGGTAGTCAACAATCCAATCGGAGAGAGTCTAGGAGATCGAGTTAAATTACAGCCTTATGGGGTTGTTAACGTGCCCACTTAGGTTCATGGTGGAAATATAACCAGAAATGCAGAAAGGGTGCAGAATCCTCCAACATCAAGGTTTCGTGATAACTACAGGGTTGACTATAGTGCAATTGAATTAGAATGGCCTATTGTTTTTCCTCGTTTACCTCCAGGGCATACATTTGTGGTGACCAGCAGTCTTATGCAAATGCTTACAGCAAGAGGGTTGCTTTCTGGGTTAGCTTCGGAAGATCCATATGCTCACATGGCAAAATTGAAAAGTGTCTGTAAAAGTTGTGTGGGATGACTTGAATTGGATTTAAATGTCATAGGTTTGAGCGTATTCCCTCTGTCATTGACTGGTGATGCTGCAGTGTGGTTTTCTGAGCTGCCATACAATTTGATTCACACATGAGACCAATTGCATAATGTGTTCATGGCAAGGTATTTTTCGGTGTTTAAGAAGTTAAATCACAAGGATAAACTAAACAATTTCATAGAACTACTTGGAGAGTTCGTAAGCAGTTCTTTGGATAGGTTCACTGGGTTCATAAGGAGTGCTCTAAATCACCGCATAGATGATGAGTCACTGAAGGAGTACTTCTACAAAGGACAGGATGACACCGGAAAGGCTGTGCTAGATACTATTGCTGGAGGATCATACGGTGAGTGCAATTTTGAGGAGATCGCTGAAAAATTTGAGAGGATTTCCTAAAACAATAAGGCATGGAGCACTAGAAAGGCAAATACTGGTAGAACACATTCGCGGTCCAAATTGTACCAAGTCAATCCAATGATGATATTTGTGAAGAGATGGCACAAATGAGGACATAAATTGGCTTGATATTGAAGCATGTGAGTGGAAATACAGAAAAGGTGAATGCAGTAAATTATCTAACTAGAACTCCACCACCGCCGGTTGAGGAATGTTAATATGAGGAGGATGCAAATTTGGTAGATGATCAAACGTGGGGTTTTCAACCAACTCCCAAGATTCCAATTAGGATAATTGGTGCCAAGGTCGGAACTATGGCAACTACAACTATGAGGAAAACTATGTCCGGGATGGGAACTACAATCGTGATAATAACTACAACCGAAATAACTATGGCAACATGAATGAGAGAGTTGGGCCCTATGTTCCACCTGGTAATAAAGAATCTGGTAATAGCGAGGGTTGTAATAGCATGACTCCCAGTGAAGATATGCGTAACGATTTGTCTGAAATTAGTGATAAAGTTTATGCCCATGCAGTGTCAATCAAGCAACTTGAACAACAGTTTAGTCAATTGTGTGCTACTGTGAATCCACGCCAACCTGGCACACTTCCTAGCAACACTATCCAGAATCCAAAAAATAATGGGCATTGTATGGCAATCACGACTCGCAGAGGAAAACAAACTATTGATCCCCCATACCGTCTGAGGCCGAAAGAGTGAAAGAAAAAGATGAGGATGAGAATGGTGTTACTAAAATTCCAAAAGATGATACTAAAAAGGAAGCTGAGGTGACCCAAAAAGTTGTTTCCATGCCTAGACCTCCACCTCCATTCCCATAGAGATTGGTGAAAAAGACTAAACAAGGAAAATACCGCGGGTACATAGGTATGTTGAAGCAATTGTCCATAAATTTCCCGTTACTAGAAGCTTTGGATAAAATGCTAAATTCATTAAAGACTTGGTGACCAAAAAGAGGGCTGTTAGTTTTGAGAATAAAGAGAGACTGCAATATTGTAGTGTTATTGCTACTAGGTCACTTGTGCAAAAGAAGGAGGATCATAGAGCTTTCACTATCCCTTGTACCATTGGGAAGTCACACCTTGCGAAAGCTTTGTGTGATTTGGGGGCCAGCATTAATTTGATGCCATTGTCCATTTATAAGAAGATGGATTTAGGAACTCCAAAACCGACTGCGATGCATTTACTTATGGCTGATAGAACTGTGAAGAGGCCCATTGGAGTGCTCCAAGATGTCCTTGTGAAAGTGGGATTGTTTATCTTTTCGGGCGGACTTTATGATACTTGATTGTGAGGTTGACTTTGAGGTTCCCATTATCTTAGGAAGACTATTTCTTGCTACTGGGCGTGCCTTGATCGATATGGAGTGAGGGCAGATGAAGTTTCGATTAAACAATGAGGAGGTGACTTTTAACATCTGTAGGTCTATGAAGCAGGAAAGTGATCTTAAGTCGATACCGATGGTAAATCATATTTTGGAGCGATATACTGAAGTGTCTATTGAGGAGATGTTAGGTGTCGATGCACTAGCAGCGGTAACGATGAATTTTGATAGTGATGATATTGAAGTCATGAATGAGCTTGATGAGTTTCACCCAAAAGCATATGAAAGTTCAGCCTTGTACAAGGAGAAAATGAAGAAGTACCATGATCAAAAGATTGATAAGCGAGAATTTGTTGCCGGTGATTTGGTGCTCTTATTTAACTCAAGGTTGCGCTTATTTCCTGGCAAGCTCAACTCCAAGTGGACCGGGCCATTCAAAGTAACTCAAGTATTTCTACATGAAGCGGTTGAGCTCGAGAACAAGAAAGGAACGAGGTTCAAGGTGAACAGTCAAAGGATAAAAATCTACTTGGGGAAATCTGAGTGTATTAATGAAGTGATAGAGAAATGTGATCTTAGTGAAGTGTGAGTAACTAAGGTGTCTATGTCGTGCCGCGACGTTAAATTAGTTGCTTATTGGGAGGCAACCCAATTAGTATTGTAACTTCTTATTTTATTAGTGCCATTTTTTTTTCTTTGGTCATATTTTTGCAGATTAGGGGAAGTCCAAGTACCCAAGAGTTTGAAGCGAAGGAGCACGTATGAGCTTAAGTGTGGGGTGCATATGACCCTTGATGAAAATAAAGAGAACATGCTACTAGCTAGGCTTAGAGACCTCAGGGGGTTTTCCTAACCCTTGTTTACAATTTTATTTAATTCTTTGGGGACATAGAATATTTTCAAGTGTGGGGTGGAGGAATAAATTCCTAGTTTTACTGTTTTATTGAGTCTTTTTTTAGGATGGGTTCCTTGGCTTTTGTTTTCGGTTCTTTTCCTGAGGATAGTCCCTTTGAATCGAGTGTCTTTTATTTTTTTAGGAATAAGTTTTCTGTTAATTTTTTTTTGAGAGAAAAGAAAAGACCCTTTTGAGTGGTGTGATACTTGCTATTTAGGCCTAATTTTTTAGTGGTACTTTCTTGTGAATGCTTGATTGATAAGGAAATTGCAGACTCTTTGACACATAAGCTCATGGTTGTGACTTTGTATATAGCTTATTTTATTTTGTAGTTTGTTATGATCATGTCTCTCTTAGAAGTAGAATTGATCCATCTTGATTGATACTTGTGCCATGTGTGGTGAGAATTTGTTTATTCCGTGTTTTGCATCTTAGTCTAGAACTTGCCCTGCATGTTATTGAAGCGAAATAAAAAGTGTTGCTTTGATTAGGAGATGAAAATAGGCTTTCTTTGATTTGTGTGGTAAATTTTAGCTTTTTCAGATATTATATCACTAGTTAATCCTTTTGAGCCTTTTAGACTATATTTTTCTTGTAACCCACATGATCGAGCCGAATCCCTTTTTATTGATACAATAAGTCTATCTGATCCAAAAAAAAATTCCATAATGCATTATGTAAGAAGAAAATTGAGAACAATGGTAGAAGTAGAAAATGATGGATATGTTGGTTTGTAGCTAATGGAACAAGAAGAGGTAAAATATAAGATGACCCATGATTAAGACTCACACATCTCACGTTTCCCTAGAAAAACTGTAAAACTCTGTGTTGGCCCTGGTCCTTCCTTGGACATTGTGCACTTTAACTCGGGCTGAAAGCCTAAGTTGAGGGTGGTTGCTTCAGAAGTTACCTTGATGATGGCCCTGGTCCTTCCTAGGACATCGTGCACCTTAATGCATGTAAAATATGTAAGTTGAGGGTGTCTATTATGAAGGAAAACTAGAAAAAGAAAATAAATGATTGAAGCATTCTTGAGACGATGAGCATTACTTGTGAAATAATTGTTGAAGAGATGGCTAAAAATAAAGAGAAGAAAATAATGGGTGATGAAGTCTAAAATTGCAAAGTGCTTAAGGAAGTGTAAGTCACTATTATATAGTTTTCCTACCCGTCCCCTAGCCTACATTACAACCCGTTAAAGTCCAATTTGATTATATTCAAGCATGCGTAATTATTGGAGATGTACATAATGGGAAAGCGTATGGTTCTTTGTGCATACATGTGCATTTTATTTGTGATTGTGAGAGTTGTTCTTGATATGAAGTCCTTAATTTATATTCAATATTTTGAATTGAGTGTGTGGACTGTTTTTTTTTGTGAGGACACTTGTTCATGATAGATAGGTGATTTTATTAGCTTTCTTTGATGAGAGTAGGTGAGCAAGCTTAAATTTGATGAGTTCAAAGTCCTTCCTTGAGGTTAGGAGGTTAGAGGTTTGTTATTTATTTGGATGTCTTGCATAATGAGCGGGAATTGTACTTGACGTTTTGAAATTTATACATGGCCTAATTGTTTGTGTCAACCAAAGTGATGACATTCCTAGTTTGAGATTTTTTGAGATGGGCTTTAAAGTTTGCTCGAGGACGAGCAAAAGTTTAAGTATGGGGTGTTGATGTGAGGCCAAATATATATTTTTTATCATTATTTGTCTTACATTTATTATTTATATTTACCCATTTTTAGCATAAATTTTATGGATTTTGCTATTTTATTTGTAGGATTAAATTGGTGTAAAGATGAAGAAGTTTGGAGCTAAAATGAATTAAAGATGGAAGGTTCAAGAAGGAAATCAAGGAGTCAGCTTAATGAATTTAAGTTAATAAAATAATATATTTATATAAATGCAAATAGCCGCACATCTCAAAATTCCAATTGCTGCCACGTGGCAGCCATTAAGAGAATGTGAATTGCAGCTGACACGTGGCAGGAAATTAACGCAGCAAGCGAATTCTTTGAGGCGGTTTCAATTTTCATGCTGACAGCTCACGCGGCGGGAAAAAAAAGAATCCAATTGGTTTTGGATCCCTAATTTGAGTTGGATTCAGTTATTTTATTTAGAGTTTTCTATATCTATAAACAGTCCATAGAAATATTTATTTTCAAGGGGAGATCATTCATAGGATAAACTTTTTAGAGTTCTTTTCTTCTTCTTATTTGGTTAGACATTATTGTAAACTTCTAGTTTTTGTTTTTTGGGGAATTAATTTGCAAACTTTTAGCAATTAAATTTCCGAATTTCGTTTTCTACAATTTTCACTTAGAAATTCAATTCAAGATTTGGGTTTTTCATCTATTCTCATTGTAAGTTCATGAATTCTTTTAACCTAATTATGAATTGTGAACCGTCAAGCATGAGTAGCTAAATCCACAACTAGGGTTGTGGAACCATGAGCAATTAACAAAGTATGAATAATAATTAAATAATTCGTGAATAGTGTTTATGCTTGTATTGTTAATCATTTCGCTTAGAAGTCTTTTTAACGGTGCACAACATTAGAACTCGCCTCGTTTCTACTTACCAGACCAAGGAGGTAATGAATGAGGAAAGTACTAAACAATAGAGATTTAGTGAATGCTATCTAATAGTCTAATGTCTATTGGAGTGTGGCTGAAAACTAAGTCATACATTGATGTGATGACTAATCTGGGGTAAAGGTAAGGGTTAGTAAAGCATACACCCGTAGACGGACCAAGGTGCGCGGTCAAATTCCCTATTTGGAGGACCAATCACTTAGGGATACCCAACTTACCAACTTTGCATGTAAAACACTAGGAAATGATTACTATTATTATGATTACTGCATTAAGAGCTTGTGGGGAACACATATACCCTAGTTTCATTCTCATATTGATAACTCAAAGTTCGAATTTTGTCTACTTGCTACTTACTTACAAAATTCCCCCTGTTTACTTTTCTCGGAAATAATTTTGGCTAAACAGAGATAATAGTGAGTCAAGTTTATGTCTGAACCATATTTCTCGTGGGATCGACCCCAACCTACAAGTTGAGTTTTTATTTGACAACGATCGATTATACTTCCTTAGAAAGGTGTAATTTGAGTGTATCAAACCTTGCTTGGCACCTTTTGAGCCTATCCTTTTCTTGGAAGAAACTTGAACGACTTTGACCTCTTTATCCCATCACCCATAACCTTCATGAAGTATTGGTTTGTTTGAATAGCCAACTTAGGCCAAAAACCTAAGTTGGGGGTGTGGTGAAAAAGAAGGAAAGTTAAGAAGTGTACAAATTCCCCCTTTCAATTGAAGTAAATGTTTTTGGTAATTGTTTTTCTATTTTTATGATGTGTAGCTAAAATCCCAATTCTTGGGGTGTGATCATGTGATTATTTGCTTAATTTGCTTATGGGTATTGCTGTTTAATGATTTATTTGTTGTGTTAATGTGGGTTTGATTGATAGCTAAGTAGTAATTCATGAATTGTAGTTGCAAATACAATTCTAGCTTAGTGTTTTGGGCTTACGAGAGAGAGAGGTTCTAAAGCCAAGGTGATCAATTGATGAATGTAGTGTGTGGTTCGTTGTGGGTTCAACTCAAGAGAGTGAATCTTGGATCATTCCTACCTATCTAGCTAGAGAAATAGAGAGTAGATAAATTAAGCTTTTGGGTTGTTTTTTAGTGTTAAGCTTGTCGATGTTCGAGAGAAATCGCCTGAATCGTAATAGTTGTTCGAGAGAAAACTATTGCACTTATAGTCGAGCCTACCGACAATGTTTCATCAAGTTATTGTTAAATCTCAATTACCCATATCGCGTAATTATCTTATAATTGATTACATCCTGAGAATTCCTCTTAATATTGTTATTTCCCCTGTTTTCGCACTTGATTTCGCTCTTAATTGCAAACCAAAACCCCTCATCTAACATTTGTTGTCACCCCTTTCAATTTAAGTAAATGTTTTTGATAATTTCTATTCCTACCACCAATTAGACTACATTCCTAACTTCGTGACTGAATTTAAACACGTACCGCTCCCTGTGGGTTCGATCCCAACTCTTCGTTGGGTTTTATACTAGATTACGATCACCACACCTAGTATTGAATGAGGTGTGATTGAGCATTTATAAAAAATGGCACCACTGCCGGGGACTGGTGTTGTTTAGAATTCTATTATTGAAGTTAAATTGTGATCTCTTTGTGTTGTAGTTGAATCAACTTACTTTGATTTGTGTTTGTGTTGAACAGAGGAAATGGGCGTGAACGGAGTAATGGTAGCCAAATGGACCACCAATACGATATTGGAAATCCTAATGATGTGGATGACCCAATTAAATTGGATAGTGTTGGTCTAATACGTCTACCTCCTGTCGAGGGGAATGTTGTCTTCCATGTTACTAGCACGATGCTACAACTCATCCAAATGAAAGGATTATATGGAGGGCTGGCCCATGAAGAACCCCATGTGCATATTCGGAACTTAATAGACGTTTGTATTCCATTCTCATTCAAGAACATATCACAAGAATCAGTATGTCTCAGGTTGCTCCCATTCTCTTTGATGGGTGAAGCTACCAAATGGTTGGCTGAATTACCGAGGGACTCCATCACCACTTGGGATGAGCTTACCACAGCGTTCCAGGTGAGATTCTTTCCCCCGTCAAAGATGATGATGCTCGGAGATAGCATCCAAGGTTTAAAATGCTAGGAAGGTGAACCAATCCACGATACGTGGCTGAGATTTAAGAAGTTGGTATTTCAATGTCCGACTCCCGGACTGCCAAACCATATATTGTTACAATACTTCTATAGGAGTCTTGACTCGGTGAACAAATGAGTTGTTGATCAACTTGTTCTCGGAGGTATAATGCAACAACCCTATGAAGTAGCATCTCAACTCCTTGATGGCATGACCAAGATCAATAGAGCATGGTACACTCGTGAGGACCAAGTATCTCCTCTCACTTTTAGGATCACGAAAGAGCAGATCGAGAAGGATCAAAAGAGAGACCAAAACATGGCCAAAATAATGACCCAGTTAGATCTATTGTTGAAAAATGTAATGGTTAGTGGGTTGAAGAGTGTAAATATTGTGGGTGTTGGTGGAGCAAACCCCGAAGAAGCATAATTTGAGGCGTTGTACAATGAGGAAGTGAACTTTCTTACAAATCAAATAAGAGACTTTCGTTCAAACTATCTAAGATCGGGTGGAAATCCAGGTTGGAATAGAGATGATGGATGGAGAGATCGTGATAGGGAATGGCGTGACCGTAATGCTACTTGGAAGGAAAGGGATGGTGAAAAAGAAAGATATGTCCCACCTCATGAACACCAAAACCTAAAGAGCAAAGAGCTGAACCGGAGAACTTCCATACGGAAGACATGCTTGCACACATTCTCAATAAGGTTTAAGGGTAAAAAAAGTGTTGAAAGAGATGAAGGAGGACGTCTCAACTCTCAATCAGACGGTGACGTCCCACTCAGTCTCTATTAAGCAGTTGGAGACAAAAAAAGGGTCAAATCTCGACTCATTTAAATCCAAGGCCAAAAGGAGGATTGCCTAGTGATAAATTGGTAAACCCCAAAAATGAAGCTTGAATTGGTATTTCCGTCGTGCCACGACATCAAATAAGGCACTTCTAGGGAGACAACCCAAGTCTTTGATGTTTTTAAATTTTGTTTTTGAATAACGGGTGTTAATTTTACAGGTTGAAAAGTGAAAAGTGAAAATTATAGAAAATGGACAATTAGGCGAGCCAAAAGTCCAGTCGACGAATAGCCGAAGAGGTCGGTGAGCCCCGACTTAGCCTCCATTGGAGCCACCCAGTTTGATGGGAAATTCTTTAAAACTCGGCAAGCTAAAAGCTCAGTCGGCGACTCACCGAACAGGTCGGCGAGCCCAAATTTGTCCACCGTTTGAACCCCTAAATTGCTGGGAGTTCTGTAAAACTCGGCGAGCCAAAGTACCACTCGGCGCATCACTGAGTATTTCGAAGGGCGCAACTTACTCCACTGAATGGAGCACGAACAAAAAGGTTTTAGAGGGCCAAACGGTTTTAAATCCAAAAATCATTTATTTTCTCACCTTTTAAACTCCCGTACTATCACCCTAATACTTTATTGTTCATATTTCCGCATTTTACTTTCATTTTATTGGGATCATTGCTCGGGATGGAATTTAGATTTACTTTGCCGCCTAGCTTTACAAATCTCATTCAATATAAAAGGTTGGTTTTCTGAACCCCAAATTCTATTTGTGGTTGAACTCAAATTCTTGTGATGTTTTAATGTTGAATATTGTTGGGTAATCATTGTGTGTGTGTTCGTTTGCCTAATTTTAAATGAATTTGTGCCTAGTCATTTGTAAATGGTTGATTCCCGTGTTCTTGCTTGTTGAAATCGAGTCGAAATCATTGGGTTGTGTTGAATGTATTGGGTCTAGCAGGGTGAAGTCTGAGTTACCTTGGATTGTGCCAAATGTTGTATTTTGGCCAATGATGGAGCGGTTGGCGTCATTCTTAAGGGCAAAAGACGTTAATTGGCTAATTTTGGCCAAATCGGGGGAAGTCTGAGTACTCCGAGGGCATGGGTAGTATGGATCTTGCTTTAATTTCATAGTATAGGTGCTTAATTTTGATTTTGGGGGATGCATGCTTGATTTTGAAATACAGGGTGAAAACTGGCACGTTGGGCCATTTGGCGAGCTAGGTCGAGCTTGCCGAAGGGTTCAGTGGCTCGCCTAAGTCCCATTAGATCGCCCTTAATTTCTTTAAGCATTGAGTTTTTGTTCTGTAACTTACAACGATATGCCTGAGTTAACTCGGTGACTCGCCAAAAGTATATCTTGATCGCCTTTCTGCTCCCCTAATTCCTTAAAACGCACTGTAACTTTTGGTTAACTAGTTTTAGTTCACCAATTGGTGTCGGCAATCTGCCGAATGACCCTTGACATTGCCGACCAGCTTTGAATTTTTTAATTTTTTGTTCTGGAACTTTCGGTGAGCCCGACTTGGCTCACCAAAATGGTTCGGCGAATCGCCGATCGGTTCGGTGAGTCTTCCTGTAGTTATTTTCTGAAGTTTTTCTTGAATTTTTCTAGCATTTTTCATGTTGTTTTGTAGGAATAACTAGACCCAAAAGGAAGATGTAAGGCATCCTTTAAGATCTTTTTAAAATATAATTACTGGTCAAATTTAGATTAATTGATTTAAGAAACTAAACAAGGGGTGCTAAAACATAAATTATTTAATAACTAAGTTGGAAAATATTTTAGGGAAAAGGATATGAAAATACTCCAACTTTGGCCGAAATTTCTGTTACGATACCAAACTTTACGGAGGATCTATTACCCCTCTAGACTATTTAATACCGTATATATATATATATATATATATATATATATTTTCCCAGCTGGTCAAGTGCGTGAAAACACAACGCACAGGCGCGTAGGGCACAAAATAATTTTTTTTGTCCCCAATCAATAAATGACACGTATCAATACAATGATTAAACTATATCTATTTTTTTACCTCTAATTCTAATTCATTTTACACCCTTTCTCTTTCGCTGGAATACAAATCTGAAAGACCACCATTGAAGGGCTTAGCAGGTAAGCTTTGTATTAAACAAATTATATTCTTTAATTTCAGATTTTTTTGTTAGTCTTATTTGTTCTATTGTTATTTAGGGCTTTAATTTATTTTCTCTGATTTCTAATTTTTTTTGTTAGGGTTATCCATGGAAAATGTAAACTTGGATTTGAATAGCATTTGTTTTGATAAAGATGATCCAAAGTTGAATGAGGAAGTGCGATGCTTTCACGGTTTGTTGCTCCCTTTGAAAACTTCTTGGTTTGATAATAATCCGGGTAGAAGATTTTGGTCTTGCCCATACTATGGATCACAAAAGTGTAAATATTTTCGATGGAGGGATGATGTGCTAAGTTCATCATTCATAAGTTGGTGAAGAAAATGAAGGACATGAATGAACTATTACTTGCAAATATAAAGAAAATGGAGGAGATGGAAGAAATCAATGGCTATAATGATAGACAAATTACGGAGATGGAAGGTCAATATGTCTTTACCCAGTTGGAAGAACAATCTAGTGTGAAAGAGATGGAAGGAGTGCTTTTAGACTGTGAAGAGGTAGACAAACTTATTGAGGTGAAGAAGAAATAGAGTAGTTACTGTAGCCTTAATAAAATGTTCATGTTGTGTCTCTTGATCATGTATGTTGTTGTTTGGATCCAAATAGGTAGTTGATGTTGCTGTTTGGATCATAATAGGTGGTTGAAGCATTTTCTTAGGTTATCGTAGGTTGTTGTTTGAATCAAAATAGCTAGTTGAAGATTTCTTTTGGTTTGATGTGAGTTTCAAAGTGTTTATGTTTGCTAGTATGTATGGTTAAAGTCAATGAACTCGATTTTGTGTTGGATGCAATATCCTTGTTTCTATGAATGGTTATCATGCATGTTGCTACTTCGAAAGTGTTTATGTTTAATGTAAAGTGCATATACAAAGCACAATTGGATTAACACAAGTTGTTAGCACAGAAGGTTAATACTAACGATGAACTAAACGATGAACATAAATGTAGATACAAAGTACAATAGAAAGAACACTTGGATTAAAACAAGGCAATGTAACATACATTAATTGATAAACAAAATCAGTGTATCAAGTTAACATAGATGTTCAACTGTACCATCACAGCTTCAAAACATACAAACTTGGTAAACACGATTACATTGTTTGGCAAAATAACTTGCCCACTAACCATTACATCATCTTTGATGTCAAAAAACTATCAACATGTTTAAACTACTTCCATTGTTCCTTGGATTGTGAAGAAGCCTTTTTTCTGTCTTTTGTTCACTCTCATCTCATCCCTCATCACTTCAAGTTGATTTGATGTCATTGTTTTTTTCCCTTCCACCTTACACCAGTTCTTGGTTTGAAACCAAGGTACCCTGTAACATAAGCAAAACTGATAGGCTGTCCAGAACCTGTATGTAGTATCCTATTACTTGGGAGTCCTGGCTGTAATATGTAGGAACAAAATTAAGACAACATTAAGGTAACATTAAAGTTAATAGAAAGTTAACAGATGTTTTAGGACTTACATTGTATGTTGTAAAGCCATTTTCAGCACTAAAAACTCCCATTCCAACTGTTCTGGACCTTTTAGTAGGTACTGTATTAGATTGAGAATGAAAAGGTGAAATAGGTGGATTTGGTGGGGCATTTGTAGTGTAACTTGTTGGATTTTCAAACCACTCATGAAAAGATGTCCTCTTTGGCACTCCTACACCACTTAGAGGTATTTATAAACCCCTGCCCTTCCTGGTGCTTGAACAGTTGTATTAATCCTTCCCCTACCTCTTTTTGTTACACCCCTTCTAATGCCTATGCCTCTTCCCCTTGTAGGTGTTGTATTAGTCATTCCAATGCCTATGCCTCTTTCCCTTGCAGGTGATGTATCAGTCCTTCCAATGCCTATGCCTATGCCTCTTCCCCTTGCAGGTGATGTATCAACCCTTCCAATGCCTATGCCTCTTCCCCTTGCATGTGTTGTATCAGCCTTTCCAATGCCTATGCCTCTTCCTCTTGCAGGTGAGAAAGTGGTTGTAGCAATAATGTCTCTTTTTGATGTTGAAAAAAGTGTGAAAATTAATTTATAAAAAGGATTTGAAAATGAAGAGATTCAAGAGTCATACCTCTGCCTATAGTTGATGTTGCACTAGGTCCACAAGTTCTTCCTCTGCCTCTTGCAGGTGCCTCAATATCAAAATCATTGTTTGTTGTTTTTCTTGGCCTTCCCCTAGGCCTAGGAGGTGCATCAGGATTAACATTTGTTTTTCTTGGCCTTCCCTTAGGCCTAGGAGGCTCTCCATTAGTAGCAGTGTTTCAACAGTAGTAGTAGTATGTGTCTTTCTTGGCCTTCCTCTAGGTTTAGGAATTGCTCTAGAAGTACCTACTTCATTACTTGGTCCAACAACAACATAATCCTACAACATCAAATAGATAACAAGTCACATATCTCAAATATATACCATAAATAAGGAATAACATATAAATGACATACCTTTACAGTACAACTCATTTTGTTGTGATTTTTTTCATGACAGATGCTAAAAGTCATGTAAACACATTTTCTTGGTAATTTTCAGACTTTTTTTTACTACAAACACTCTCTTGTTCTTATCTTTCTTGGCCTTCCTGGCATAGGTTTAACAACTGGTGGTTCCACATGAGGATTTGTTGAATCAGGCCACATTTTCATGTTGGCTAATGGTTGAAGGTAATGACAGTAGGCTCGTAGATAAGTCTCTTTACTGTAGCAATCATCAACATTGTCACACCCCGAGCTACCCCAAGACACGGACACAGGACCTAGGACCACAAGTGATCCCAAGCTAACCCTGCTGGCATGATCATGAGCATACTAAAAATAATAAATTGATGCGGAATCTAAAATCATAAATAAATTTGAAAAGATGGGGAATACCCATATACTATAACTGAGATATATGAAGACTGATGAGTTTAATACAAGGAAGATATTAACTCAATACTAAGATGAATCTATCTATGTCTGAAAATAGCCTATAACTGACTAGAAATGTCGGGACATGCCCCAACTAAGTCTAGCAAAACTGAAACTAAAGGACTAAAAATACTTAAAAGAAACTCATGACTATTGTCCTCGGAGAATGAGGACTCACCACTGATTCTGCTGAACTGGAGATCGGGAAGATGATCTAAGCGTAATCTGGATGCTGAGAACCTGAACCTACATCACAAGAAGATGTAGCGCACGTATGCATCAGTACTTGAAAGGTACTGAGCACGCAGGATAGAGTAAAACTGAATAAGACATATAACTGAACAAACAGTAAAGAAAGTATAATATGCATAAGATGAGATACTAAATCTGAACTAACTGAATGCAATGACCAATTTATAACATGCTGACTGAATACTGAATGAACTGTAATGTGATCAATGCAATAGAGTCTGACTGAACTGTGGGAGCTACTAATAACCAACAATAAAACCACATGAGCTAAATGTGGATTCTGATGTATACGCCCCATCGAGAGGACCCAATATACTCGGCCAAAGGTATAGAGGCATGCTGGCGTGATCACTAAATAATGCCCACGGAGGGGACTTACACCTACGTGGCTCGTAGTTCTGGGACTATATGGGTACGTTGAACCCTAGTCCAACTCGGTATTATGCTACTCCCAAT
>JAJOOS010003454.1:0-23635 GCA_029582725.1 Solanum chiquidenum | reverse complement strand
GAAAAAAATGACTAAGTATGGGACATATCCCCTTTTTATAAAAGAAAAACGCTCCAGCCCGCTACAGTAACTTTGCTTACTGGAAATTGCAATTCTGTTCCGACAGGTTTTACGAAAATGGTCATAACTCCCTCATCCTAACTCGGAATGAGGTGAAACAAAGTGCATTGGAAATATAACTCATAGAGGTTTAATTTAATAGGTTACGGACCTTCCAGTTCCTTGTGTGCTAATAGATATGCCCCTTTAAAGTTGACCCTGAAAATCGCATTTTTTGCAATTTTCGAATTTTGATACGGTTGCTCTAAAATTCGGGTTAGACTCATTTCCCTCTCAATTTGACCCCCTGAATAAGAATATGAAGTCGAATTTCCAAAATCATGCACGGATTTTGAGATATATGGAAATTACAATTATAGGTGTTTCCGAAGCACATTTTCGGGCGGGTCATTTCAGATGTATATGCCCCATCGAGAGGACCTAATATACCTTGCTAGGGGTATAAAGGCATGAAAGGCGTTATCACTAAATCTAAATCCCAATAGAGGGGACTTATAAACCTACAGAGGCACGTATTTCTAGGACTATGAGGGTATGATGAACCCTAGTCCAACTCGATGCTAAGCCTACTCCCAACTAGAAATATATGTGACTGAAATGTATTGAAGCACTGCGTAGCTCAAAATACTGACATGTAAATATGAGAATGCAACAGTTATATACTGATAATCTAACATTCAAAATTTGGAGCATGATTATCTATTTATCTAACCTAGAAAGTATAATTCATGAACTAAGAGAATGTATACAAACTAGGGTTCTGAGTTTCATGCAAGGAACTGAGCAAAATTTCCAAGAAAACAAACTATTTTGATTCAGGATACTACAACAGCTAAATACAATAATTCCTAAGGTTTTAGAAACCCTAGGTCTAAACAAGATTTAAAGAATCAATAATCTGAATGAATTCTAGGGACCTAATGGGTGAAACGAACCCACTAGTGAAATCCCACATACCTGGTGATGGAATTCACGGAGAAATCCTTTGGATTTTGGGGCTGAACCTTGAAGAACATTGTTCCTTGTTCTTGAAAGAAACTGGCGCCTCTTTCTCCTCTTTTTGTTCTAATTTGGATGATTATTGGAGAATAAGGGTTCTGGGTATGTCTGACTAGGTTATTAGACTCATTCTGAGTAAAATGACGTAGTTTACTCATCAAACGACATAGTTTAAGTGCCCCAACACATAAGGAAAGGACAAAAACGACCCTAACTTAAAGCTGACGAAATGCCACTCACGAGTAGATTGACGGTCCGTCAGTTGGACTACCAATCGTCGACCGGAGCCGTCGTTCATGCTCCACCCGATAGTGCTTCACTAAAACGAGCATAACTTTTTACTCTGAGGTTGGATTCTAGCAAACTTGGTGGCGTTGGAAATAACATTCAATTATCTTTCATTTGATAGGTCATGGCCACCTAATTCATTTTGTGCTAAAATATATGACCGTTTGAAGTTGACCTAACAAATATTTTCCTCCAAATAGCTGCTAACCCTCACCTACGGTCAGACCTACGATCTGTAGGTCCAACCACGGACAATACTGGTCGACCGTGGGTGGGGTCAGAGACCATCAACCTTAGACCCCAACGACAAAACCAACCTACGGTCCGTGGGTCAGTCAACGGACCATGGTTCACGGCCGTAGGTGACACCTTTTTATCCTGAATTTTCCCTAAGTCTAGGACTGAACCACGAAACTCAACCTACGGTCCAACGGTCGCTTCCATTGGTTCTGACACCAGATCCTGGAAAGCTGGATTTTTTTAATTTTCTCAAATCCGAGGTGTTACAACAATATAGCAACACAAATAACTTCATCACCATACGGAAACTAGTAACATTCAGAATTCTGGTTCTCTCATATCCATTATTACACATGATGGGCATGATCAGTCACAGTTCTATCGATTTCTCAGTTATGGCACACGAAATCATATTCATTCACAGATAATAAATCAATAATGGTCCTCTCATGGAACCCACTCCCAAGTTGTTAGTGTGTCGGAACATGACACCCGATCCAATAATGTGTCAGAACGTGACACTAGATACAATAATGTGTCGGAATGTGACACCCATTCCAATTATGTGTCGGAACGTGACCCCGATCGAATGAACCACGATAACAAACACAATCAACACTACAATGAATGATTTGCACAATTGTATCATACATGCAATGGATCACAAATAGTCATTTTATTAGATTAATTTCATATTTCCCTATTCACATATAGGCATGAATACAACGAAGGAGTTAATATGCATATATAACACTGACGAAAAATCAAACCATCACCTACCCCTAAATTTCAACCCACACAGTACACACTAGTTCAACCACAGGGACCACACTTACTATCCTTCCAACTTCGTGCTCGAAGGCCTAAACATGAAATCTCCCACCGACTTACAATATCTTAGGTGGTGGGAACAAGTTATAAACTACTCAATAAAGAAAACCTAGCCTACCTGGGTGTGAAGATGTTGTATAAAGGTTATAGCACGATTCCTGACTTTCATACAATGAAACAACGGAGGCAGGCCTGGAATCCGTTGGTTGTAGCCTTTCTTGCATTAAAATTCCTCCTCACCCTCCTCCCCAAGCCTAGAGCAGCATTTTGAGGGTTTTTAGGGTTACCATTGTCTATTTTATCACTTAAGGGAGGAAGGGGAAAAATAAGAATTTGTGTCTTTCAAATCTATCTCTTACTATCCCACCATGGAGGCTCACATCCCGCTATGGCAGGATTATTCCAAATATGGTGGGATGTTACGGGCCAGGACAACTTACTTTCAAGAAATATGGTTTGGGTCGTTACAATATATACCAATTTACCCCTCGTTCATCCCCAAATGATAAGCGGAGAAGTAGGCATGGGTCGATTGGAGTACTTTCGAAACTAACAGATTAACTCGTCATGGAACAATGAAGGATCGTGTACCCCAAGACTTAAGCACGAAAAGGACCTTGACAAACGGATGAACTAGAAAGAATGAGACAAAAAACGAACAATATATATATATATATATATCCCGCTTTTCCTAAAATTGATCCCGCTATGGCGGCTAGGATCCCACTGTGACAAGGATGTGGTGGCGGGACCCTACGAGCATGGCAAAAATTTCAAGGGTCAATTAAGAGGGGGAGAGAAATGGATTCTCCCCATTTCCTCAAATACTCACCCTCAAACTCCCAAAACTCTCTCAATCGCTACATTCCATATGTCAAGACTAAGGTAATAATCTCACTCCCTACTCTAATTATTTCATTACTTGGTTAACAATGATTGCATGATAAGAATCAATTAACTAGAATATCCTTGGGATAGTTTTTTGAAATTTCGAGTGGGTTTCTTGATTCGATGCAATAAATGTAGCATGAACACTTCCCTTACGTTTACAACGTCTCTACAATGTTTTGAGCAAAAGGATTACAGGAAAGTAGGGCTGAAATGTTCCGAAATGGATGGGGGGAAGTTGAATAGTGTTCTTGGTTGGAAGCTTAGATTTGGGCATTGATAATGCTACACTTTCTATGATTCAAAGTGCAGGCGATCACTATTCTAGTATAAACCCAACAAAGAGTTGGGGTCGATCCCACATGGAGTGATACCATAAAGAATTCGATTATGATGTGCAATTGTCCCCTAGTCTCTTGTAGGAATGTGAGCTTTGCGCAACCTAAAATAAATCAACAAATTTTAATTTCAAATATCAAGAGGGGGGAATTACTAACCAATTAACACAAAAAGAGTATCTAATTAGAGAGATAGGAATGTGACTAGTCGAATGCTAATTTCGCTTGGTGGGTGATTATTGATTGTTTAAAGGTGTTGTATATCAGTGGGTAGGCGAGGTTTTAAGTATGATAGCCATCTCCCGATCAACTATCGTGAATCAAGTGACTTCTCTCGAACCTCAACATGCAACAATGCTTAACAACCCAATTCTTTAATTTAACCCACTTTCTCAAGATGGGTTATGCAAGGTTACAACTCTAACCCACTTTCTCAAGCTAGACTATAAAGATGCAACTCAAGCAATCATCAATCATTTATTCGACTCTAAACCTCTTTCTCAAGCAAGCATCGAGAGTTATGCTAAAAATAAATTTACAACTTCAGTTCATAAGTTAAACATTAACAAATGAATGAACCCACATCAAAACAACATTAGATTTGGCAATCAACAATACCCACAAGCCAATAAGCTAATTCAATTACATAATCACACCCCTAACGATCGGGGTTTTAGCCATACATAGAAAAAGGTGAGAAATTGTTACTGAAAGTGTAATCCATGAGAAGATTCCATAATACCCAAATCTTAATGCTTAAGGTATAGCTAAAATCTGCAATTCCTCTCTTACAAAAATTGTTCAAGATATGAATAGTATCCAAAGTTCTCTCTATTCTCTCAAACTTTCTAGCAAAGACTTCACAAAATTCTCCACACAAAACTCTCTTGAAATTCTTCAAAAAAAAGTCAATTTATACTTTTCTGAAAATTTTGCAAAATCTTATCACGGAGTCCATTCGGCTGTCAGGATCGTCGATCCGCTGAGTTGCTCCTTTCCTCACCTTTTTACTTGGCTTCTGCATCAATTCATTCTTGAACTTTAGGTGATCAGGATTGGGTCAACGATCCATTCGGTGTGTCGCCGAATCACCTTTTCTCTCGCCAAGTTGGCTTGGGAGATGAGCTGCTACTCTAGAACATTTGGTGAACTGGAAGACACTCGGTGAGTCACCAAGTGGCTTTTGCGAGCTTCAGCTTCTCCTTTCTTCAGCTTTTCCAACTTTTTTGCTCCTATTTGCATCATAATGTCTTTTCCTTGCTCTCAAACGATCAGTGTTGCATATCAACACATTAACATCAATTATGAGTACAAATCATGGATTGATGACACTAATTCATACAAAAACATGCCCTTAATGAGTCAAAATTCCTGACTCTTCAACACCCCCAACTTAAACTTTTGCTTGTCCTCAAGTAAAACATAAGACCAATCAGATCAATATGGATGTCTACAAAAACTGCTACTCAAGACTCAACATGAAGGCACACAAGGTTTAATCCATACATGCAATGCTCAATTGTATACTAAAAGTTTCAAACTATGACTCGCCATCATCAAACATATTTCACGTTCACAATGCTCACTTCAAATGCAAATTCATTCCCAACATGCGTATTCAGATGCCCTCACAACAAGAATGATTCCATGCTCTCACATAGCAAATTTAGGATTTCAAAATAGGAATAAAAATCAACTCTCACACTCACACTCACAATGAGAAACATATGCATTCCTTTACCCATAGGCTTTTCCGTATTTTCCAATCAACACCACGCTCAGCTCATGCAAGAGCAAAAAGGTCTTTCAAGGCTTGTAATACCACTGAGGGCAAATGTATGATCATTTTGGCTCAGTGACTTCTACCTTCATGAATCATGGCACAAATTCTACTTCTTTTCATTCTTTTTGTCTTCCCCACCCATCCTTGGTTTAATCATGTACACCTAAAGCTTTTGTTATGGATCATCGGACACCCCTTTTTTTTCAACCAAAAAACACACTCAATGCAACTTTTTCATTTCTTTTTCTTCTTCTCCACACCATAAAATTATATATATATATATATATATATACATATATTCACTTTTTTTTATGGAGGGGTTCCATCTTTTTCACACATGCAACAAAGGACGAATTTCACAAACTTCTTGCTCGATTTCTTTCCTCAATCTTACCACACCCCCAACTTTGGCTTTTGACCTAAGTTGGCTATTCAAACTTACCAAAGAAAGACCCACCTTGACAACCCGGCTAGTCACAATGAGATGCTAAGAGTTCACACACGACTTATGCAGCTCAAATTTCCCTCTTTAGACTTGCACAAACATATTGTTCAATCGAAAGAACTATTCAAGTCATCAATATTGATCAAAATAGACACTTAAATGTACAAGAGAAAAACACATCACTAACACACCATTCAAGAGAGATTTATCCATTCAAACCGTCATCTATTCTCACCAAGAGAGTTTAGCCAAAAATAAACTACAAACAAAATACAACTACCCCACCGAAAGAAACAAGCATTGCCCTCAATGCAAAAGCAGACAAAGAAGTAAAGAGTGAAGGAGTGTAAATTCACCGAGTTCACTCAGCGACTTGCTGAATGCGTTACCTCTCGCCGAATTTTACAGAACTCTAGGCTTGCTGACGACATAGAGGGTAAGATGCGTCGGGCTCACCGATACGATTTGGTGTTTCACCGATGACTTTTCCAGCTTGCTAAAAATTCTAGAATAGTCCTATATTCCGATCTTCAAATAGGTGATGCAACTTGGCTATCCTGAGAACCGTTCGACGAGTTTCCGAATGTGCCAACCACTCACCCTTTCAACGGAACCAACAATGACATGCATTTCAACCTACATATCCAACAAACATTATTCAAACTTCAAAAAATAGAACATGGGTTGCCTTCCAAGAAGCACCTTAGTTAACGTCATAGAACGACGTGGATATGCATTCAAGCATCCTCCAAATACGTTACATCAAACTCCATCATATTGGGACCTTCACCAAAATAGAGCTTCAGTCGTTGCCCATTCACCTTGAATAATCCTTTATCATTTTCAACTTTGATTGCCCCATTCGTGAATACATGATGTACTTTGAATGGCCATGACCACTTCAACTTGAGCTTTTCAGGGAACAACCTTAACCTCAAGTTATATAGCAGCACAAGATCACCCACTTTAAATTCTCGATGAAGGATTTTGGCGTCATGCCACTTTCATTTTCTCCTTATAGAGAGTTGAACTCTCATATTCTTGTAGTCTAAACTCTTCCATTGCATGGAGTTGATCAATTCTATCTTTGGATGCATCACCCCAATTTAAATTCATGGCCTTCAAAACTCACATTGCCTTATGCTTAAGCTCAACCGATAGATGACATGATTTTCCAAACACCAATTGATATGGGGACATACCAATCAGAGTTTTGAATGTTGTTCTATATACCTAAATAGCATCATCTAATTTCAGACACCAATCAATTTGATTTACGTTAACGGTTTTGGCCAAAATTCCCCTGATCTCCCAATTTGACACTTCAACCTGCCCACTTGATTGAGGATGGTAAGAAGTGGCAACCTTATGCATAACTCCATATTTTTTAACAATGATGCAAACATGCGGTTACAAAAATAGGAGCCTCCGTCACTAATTATTGCACGTGGGGGCTAAATTTTGTGAAAATATAGTATTTTAGGAATTGTACAACATTTCGCCCCTCGTTATTAGGAAACTCCACAACCTCAACCCAGTTGAAAACGTAGTCCACTGCCACCAAAATGTACTTATTTCCATACAAACTCACAAATGGACCCATAAAATCAACTCCCCAAATGTCGAACAATTCAACCTCTATAATGAGATTATGGGGTAACTCGTGCCTTCGTGACACTCCTCCTTGTTGTTGACATTTCACAAACTGCTTAATGAAGGATTTTGCATCTCGATATAATGATGGCCAATAATAGCGAATTTGAAGAACTTTGACAGTCGTACGCACTCCACTATGGTGCCCACTAATCGGTGAGGCATGTCAGGCATCAATAATTGCTTCTACTTCAACTTCCGGAACATACCTCCATATCATGTGTTCCGCACATTCCTGAAATAAATAAGGTTCATGCCAATAGTACTTCTTAACATCAAAAAGGAACTTTTTATGTTGATAAAAGTTGAGCTCGTCGGGAAGAATACCACATACCACATAATTTGCAAAATCGGCATACCACGGTAGAGTACTTTTTGAAATAACCTTCAATGTCTCATCGGGAAACGTATCTCCAATATCTCTCTCACCGGAGACAACAACATTTTTTTCAAGTCTTGACAAGTGATCTGCCACTTGATTTCACACCCTTTACGATCCTTGACCTCAAAGTTGAAATCTTGTAACAACAATACCCATCGAATCAACCTTGGCTTTGCATATTTCTTAGCCATTAAGTATCGGATTGCCGCATTATCAGTATGAACGATCACTTTGGTACCCAAAAAATAAGCCCTAAACTTTTCAAAGGCGTAGATCGCGGCTAATAATTCTTGCTCGGTCACGGCGTAATTCTTTCAAGCGATGTTCAATGTTTTTCTTGCATAATACACCGGATGAAACAAATTATCCTTTTGTTGACCGAGAACCGCGCCCAAAGCCACCCCACTTGCATAGCACATGAGTTCGAATGGCTTACTCCAATCCGGAGCAACAATAATTATGGCTAAAATAAGATTCTATGTTAAACACACAAATGCTTTGATGCAAGCACTCCAATCCGGAGCAACAATAATTATGGCTAAAATAAGATTCTATGTTAAACACACAAATGCTTTGATGCAAGCATCATCGAACTAGAACTCACATTCTTTCTCCAGCAGCTTACAAAGAGGATGAGCTGCTTTTGAGAAGTCTTTGATGAATCTTCGGTAGAAACGGCATGGCCTAGGAAACTCCGGACACTTTTTACCGAGATATGGGGGAATCTTGGCAATAACCTCAATACCATTTCCCGAAATTTTGTGTCCCAACATAATACCTTCCTTGACCATGTAGTGGCATTTTTCCCAATTTAACACAAGGTTTGTTTCAACACACCTTTCAAGACAATCTTCAAATGTGTCCCCCACAACCGAGAAATCATCCATGAAGACTTCCATCGAGTCCTCAACCATATCGACAAAAATAGAGAGCATACAACGTTGAAACGTTGCTGGCACATTACATAAACCAAATGACATTCTTTTGAATGCAAACGTCCCATAGGGACATGTGAAAATCACTTTTTCTTAATCTTTCGGTGCAATGGAGATTTGATTGTAGCCGGAATATCCATCCAAGAAACAATACCAACCGCGCCCCGTAAGTCTATCAAGCATTTGATCCATGGAGGGCATGGGAAAATGATCTTTCTCAATCCATGCGTTCAACTTCCTATAGCCAATGCATACATGCCAACCGGTAACCGGCCGCATTGGCTTGTCCCCTTTTTCATTTGGTACCACTGTTATGCCACCCTTCTTTGGGATGCATTGTACGGGGCTCACCCATTTTTTTCCTTAATAGGATAAACAACGCCAACATCTAGCCATTTGATAATCTTATTTTTTCACAATGTCTTGCATTGGTCGGTTTAGTCTCCTTTGATGCTCGACACTTGGATTGCACTCACTATCCATTTGAATTTTATGAGTGCAAATACCTGGAGGAATCCCCACAATATCCACAATCATCCACCCAACAGATTTTATATACTTTTACAACACAATAATGAGTTCTTGAATTTGACATTTAAGCAGATCCACAGCAACAATTACAGGCAATGTGTTGTTGGCTCTTAAGAATACATAATGGATGTGTGATGGGAGTACCTTCAATTTTAACTTTGGTGGTTGTTCAATGGATGGATTTGCGGGAGGATTTTCTCTATTCTTCAAATCGACATCAAGCTTCAAAGTACTTTTTGAAGAAGACCCCAAACCTAATAGAGAAGCCACTACTTCATCATAATCTTGGATTTCTTCACCATCATAGTTCAAAAGTGTGGTAGCCAAAGACTCACCCATACACAAAATACTGCTCACACTAGCAACTGCTTCATCGATCACATTAATTACCAACACCACATGGAGGTCACTTGGTTTTTGCATCAATTTATAGACATTGAAGTTAACCTCCTCATCATTCACCCAAAACTTCAATTCACCACTTTCCACATCGACAAGTGCTCTCCTGGTAGCGAAGAATGGCCTACTCAAAATAATAGGAACTTCGGCATCAATCTCACAACCAAGGATTACAAAATTGGCTGAGAATATAAATATGTCCACCTTTACCAAAATATTATGGAGAATCCCCATAGGACGTTTAATTGATCGGTCGACCATGAGGAGGCCCATAGTTGTTGATTTGGGTTCACCTAACCCAAGTTACTTGTAAATAGCAAAAGGCATTAAATTTATGCTTGCTCCCAAATCACACAACACCTTGGCAAATGGGAACATTTTGTTGGTCATGGAATGGTGAATGCTCTTGGATCATCTTTCTTGACAACAACATTGCTTGTCATAATAGCGCTACAATTATGGGAAACTTCAACAATTTCAAACTCCATACTCATTTTCTTTGTGACCACCTCCTTCATGAACTTTGCATATCCTGACATTTCTAACAATGCTTCCACCAACGGAATGTTTATAGATAAAGTTTTGAAGATAGAGAGAAATTTTTGAAACTTCACGTCTTCGTCCATATTCTTCTTCAACCTTTGAGGAAATAGTGGGACAACCTTAGGCAACGACTTTGTATTTACCAAAGAGGGAGAAATGATGCAATCCAGATTGCACCAAGACCATTCACGCGAAGTCAAACTCGATACCTTCATAAGATGCAAGGTTTATTCATGAAGTTGGAGGTCCTTGAGCTCGTGTTGATGGAAAATAAAGGGTTCCATACCTTGAGGATTGCATGGAGAGATGCTGCTACTTTTGGCGAGCAGGAACCAGTCTGTGCATTACCCAATGTCTTAGGCGATGACCCTAACTCGCCTAAAGTTCTAGAACATGGCTAGGGCTGGAGCCCAACCAAGAACCACTACCGACTAGTCAACGCACCACCTAGTCCATTACGCGATCTCGACTTAGCTCGCCTTTTGGTATTTTCGTGTCACTTTTGGGCCTTTTCACCTAAAACTATAAATAACTAGTTTAAGTTCATTTTAGAGTTGACTATTTTGAATATTGAAGATTGAAAACTCATGTATGAGTGTTGAGAGCTTGGTTAAGCTTTTGGTTGATTATTTCTTAGAAATGAGGGTTGCTTGGGAGTCCAATTCCCTTGAGGTCTTCTTAAGAGTTAGGTTCTCATTGTAGGATTAACGAATTGAGGTCTTAGGGTTTAATAAACCCTTTTGGTTGCTTTTTATGTCTATCTAGTTATCTTTAATTTCTTCTCTTTCGATTTCTGCATTTTATCGTAGTTCGTTTTTGAGAACTACATCATATGGTATCAGTGCTTGGATTAGATTCATTCCTACGATTCTAGTCTTGGGTTTGTTGCTACAAAAAAAAAGAGTTCAAATTCATATTTGAAGAAATTTCCAAAATGGGTTTTGTAGATTTGAGTCTTGTTTGAGTTTCAAAGGTTGGATTAGCGTTCCCTAACCTAATTTGAGTTTAGGTCTGAGATTAGATGGGTTTTAGTCTACTATTGAAGAATTTATTATTGGAGGTTGAAGAAGGTCTAAGTGGTTTTGAAAATCTGAAGGTTTTGGTTGGGAATTGAGAGCTAAAAAGTATTGGGTGTTGTTCCCTAAATCAAAGAGAGCTTGTATCTCAATTTTCATGAAATTCCGAGCCAAAATTTTTTAGGGTTTTATTTTTGGTCTTCATCTGGTTCTTGAGTTCTTCAAGAACATTCAAATCTTCAAGGGAAGGAATATTCAAAAAGAAAGAGTTTGATTCCAAAAGAGAAGAAAGAGAAAGTGTAGAAATGTTTGTACAAAAGGAATTTTACCAAAAATGGTAAAGACTAAAGGACAAAGTGCAGGGGGGACCACATAAGTTCAAATTCGGAGGCCTTCAAGTGCAGTTGTTATGCCATTAGGAAAGCCCCAACTTAGCTCGCCTAGTCCATTCCGTGCCTCACCCTTTGGGTAGGTTGGTCACCGAATTGCCTTGCAAACTGTGGGAGCTACTGTAAATTTTGGCGAGCTCAGTTTTGCTTGCTAAGTACACTCGGACCACCACCGAACTTCCACCTAAATCACCATTTGCCTTGGCAGATTGTCAACTTTGCCGATCCCATCTTCAAGTTGGGGAGCTGAACTTCACTTTTGGCAAAGAAAACAAGTAATTTGACGATCGGAAACTCAATTTACACTCCTAATCTCAGATTCTAATTCTTAGTTCCTTTTGTTTTGATTCTCAATCGTTCTCAAGATTCCCAAACTGATTTTCAACTTGTAATTGCTCTACTTGTTGATCATTGGTTCATGAATTCACTTCTTTGTGAGTGCCTTTTCTTTTCGTGATGTTATTCATTTTGCTTCGTAGCTAACTTCTTGATTCAAGTATGTTTTGCTTTAATCGAGTCGTCAATCTCTTCTTTAAAACAAGAATCCATTCCATCCAAGAGTAGAATTGACACTTTGTGATCTACCGAGTATAAGCAATCTTCAACATTAGCCAATCTCTTCTTTAAAACAAGAATCCATTCCATCCAAGAGTAGAATTGACACTCTGTGATCTACCGAACATAAGCAATCTTCAACATTAGCCACTCCAATTTGAGAGGAAATCAAAGGTGTGTAAACATGAGTGATTGTGAGTTCATTTTACTAACTCTAACGTTGTTTGTTGTTTTTGTGAGTTGTCTTATTGCTAGGTACAATTGAACCCAGAAATGAAACTCAACCACCTACTGGAGGTGTTACTTTGGAATTCTTAATAGAGGTCCTTACCAATATCAAGTGGACGATGGAGAACATAGGAGGGGAATTGTCCACCGTGAAGGGTAATCGAGAATAGACGATAGAATGATCAATGTGGAAGGTCGGTTTAACTCTAATAACTCTACACTACAAGCTATTTTTCGTGCTTCCACAAGTGGACACAATCACACTAATTCTCCTACTATCACACCCAAAACCCTCCACCAAGCCTTGAACCCAACACTAATCCAATTGGGTTCAAATATCCAAAGTACCAATCGACCATTCCATTTTCCGCTTAGTCAAGAGGCTCCACCAACTCAAAACCGACCTTACCAAACACCACTTAACCAAAATCTTCCCTACCAAATGCCATAACCACAACCAAATCCTGTAAATGAGGTGAGTAATGATGAGTACCAAGGAGGATATGAAGGTGAAGGTGAGGAAGCTCCATGGAATAAGGCTGCAAGGAATCGTCCAAGAGGTCAAGTGTTACAAATAGGATTGGGAGATAGATTGGGGCTAATGCCACATGAAAGGAGACAACATGGAAACCACCCTTAAGGTGGAGAACAATGGGAAGCCTATGTCAATCAAGAGTTTGGTCAAGAAGCAAGAGAAGAACATGGTAACCGCTATCAAGGATCAAAGATGTTACTACCACAATGACCAAGGAGGCCGAGATGTCGGTATCAACTCTATCAAGACTAATCTTCCATTATTCAAAAGGGAATGTAATCCCGATGCTTATCTAGAATGGGAGTCGCTTTGTGACAGGATCATCCAAGTCAATGACTTGACGAAGGCGAAGAAGAGTTGTTATGCTATTGCTCAATTTGAAGGGTATGTTGTTACATTGTGGGAATATATGAAGAGGTATCACTTCATCATTCAAGAAGGCCATCCTACACCATGGGCCGGGTTGAAAGCTCTTATGAGAGTAAAGTATGTACCGGAGAGATTCCGCCAAGGATTACTTGCTAAATTGTACAACTTGCGGTAAGGAAGCAAAAGTGTTGAGGCCTACTATGATGAGCTCCAAAACTTGATCTTGAAGATAGAATACCATGAGAATGAAGAGCATGTAATTATTCTTTTCAAGGTAGGGTTGAACAAAGAGATTTCTTCTAAGATGACTATTCATAGGGTTGCTACCTTGAATGATGTCTTTGAAGCCGCCAATGAGGTAGAGAGTGAACTCAAGGAGGAGAAGATACCTAAGTACAAGGTTATTTCATCTTCAAATTTGTGGAGTAAGAACAAAGGTGGAGATCAAGCATCTTAGGGTTGGAACACGGGTAAGGACTTCAAGAAGCCTTATGAGAAGAAGACCTTCGAAGGAAACACCCCAAAGTACCCACCAAGAAGATAAGGTAATAATGGCCCAACTAAATTTCCTAAAGGGGTTCCATGTAAAAAATGTAGGGGATGGGGTCATATGATGCGTGAATGTCCTAATCAGTTGAATGTTCTAATTCAAAGAGGGGAAATGTATCTTCGTGAAGAGAAAGATCAAGAGGATTGTGAAGAAGATCCTCAAGAAGATGATATGTTTGAAGGTGAGGAAAACGAGGAACAAGATCCATGTGGAGGAAGAGATATTACTATTCCTAATGGTTTGATGAGGAAGGTTATAATTGGAGAAACTTGTCCTCTAGAAGGAGAGTTTTACCGTTCCCATATAAGTGGTGAGGTGAGTGATGATTAGCAAAGCCTTGGATGATCCAATTCAAAGTGAGAATTTTTTCCATTCCAAGTATCTCGTCAAAGATAATGTGTGTTCCTTGATCATTGATAGTGGAAGTTGTGCAAATGTTGCTAGAACCGCTTTAGTGGAATTCTTGAAACTCCCTACCACTAAGCATGCCACACCTTACAAAATTCAATAGTTGAGTGAGTATGGAGAATTGAGGGTCCATAGACAAATGTTGATCATGCTTAAGATTAGGAAGTATTAAGATGAGGTTTTATGTGATGTAGTCCCAATGCAAGCTTGTCATGAGCTACTCCTGAGACCTTGGCAATATGATCGTTCAACCAAACATGATGGGAGAACCAATAAGTATTCATTTATGTTGGATGACCATAAATATGTCCTTCATCCTATGTCAGCTTCTCAAGTCGATGAGGCATATCAAAAGATGAGTGAGTTAAGGGAAAAGAAGAGGAGTGAGGAGGAACATATGGCAGCCGAGAGCAATGAAGAAGAGAAATTGAGGAAGTTGAAAGGAAATTCCCAAGTGTTGTTGGCTAATTACAAGGAGATAAGAGAAGAAGTGGAGTCCAAGAGTTCTTTGATCCTTATCACACATAGGGATCATGTGTTACAAACTAACCAATATCATTTTTCTCTTCCCAATTCTATTTCCTTTCTTTTGCAGTATTATGAGGATGTCTTCCCAAAAGAGCTTCCAAGTGGATTACCCCCTCTTCGGGGAATTGAGCACCAAATTGATTTTGTGCCGAGATCACAATTGCCAAACAAGCCGGCTTATAGAAGCAATTCGGAGGACACCAAAGAGCTACAAAGGCAAGTTGAGGAACTCCTCAACAAGGGTTATGTGAAGGAAAAAATGAGTCTATGTGTCATGCTGGTTCTATTGGTTCTAAAGAAAGATAGAACATGGCACATAGATGAGTTTCTGAAACACACATCGCCCCCCAACCCGGCCAACCAACTTACTATACACCTACAATTATCCACTACAACAATCTAGCCCTTGACCATATAGTATACCGTAACAGGGCTCACTAACCACTCTGATACGAACCCCCTTCCCAGGGTAAATCCTAGTCATTCATTACCATTCCCACTACTCTGCCCCTTACTCTCACACCTCCTCATACTGGGGATACAAAACACATTTAACAACCACAGTATAGCAACACAAATAACATCATCACCATACGAAATTAGTAACATTCAGACTTCCGGTTCTCTCATATCCATTATTACACAAGATGGGCATGATCAATCACAATTCTATCAATTTCTCAGTTACGGCACTGGATATCATAATCATTCAAAGTTAATCAGTCAACAATGGTCATCTCATGGAACCCACACCCAAGCTATTAGTGTGTCGGAATATGACACCCAATCCAATAATGTGTCCGAACATGAAAACCAATCCAATTACGTGTCAGAACGTGATACTCGAATCAATTATGTGTCGGAACGTGACACCTGATCCAATCAACCACAATCAGCACCACAATGAATGATTTACACACTTGTATCTTACAATCAGTTAACAAGTTCATTGTATGCGGTGGATAAAAAATAGTCATTTTATTAGACTCATTTCATCTTTCCCTATTCACATTCATGCATGAATACGATGAAGTACTTAACAAGCATATATACCACTGACGGAAAATCAAACCTTCTCCTACCCCTAAATTCGTAGGATAAGTCTAGTCAAACAGTACACACTAGTTCAACCATAGGGATCACACTTACTATCCTCACAACTTCGTGCCCAAATACTAACCATTAAATCTTTCATCGACTTACAATATATTATGTGGTCGGAACGAGTTATCAACTACTCAATTAAGAAAACCTACCCTACCTAGGCGCCAAGCTGCTACATAAGGATTATAGCATTATTCCTGACTTTCGGACAATGAAACAATGGAGGCAACTCTGGAATCCATGAATTATAGCCTTTCTTGCGTTAGGATTCCTCCTCTCCCTTCTCCCCAAGCCTTGAGCAGCCTTTTGAGGGTTTTTAGGGTGACCCTCGTCTAATTTAGCACTTAAGGGAGGAAGGGGAAAATTAGAATTCACATCTTTCAATTATGCTTCCGACTATTCCGCCATGGTGGCTCCCATCCCGCTGTGGTGGAATTATTCCCGCTATGGCGGGATGGTACAGGTCCGGACAACTTAGTTTCATGAAATACAGTTTGGTTCTTTTTAATAGATACCAATTTACCCTTCGTTCATCCCCGAATGATAAATGGAGGAGTAGGCATGAGCCAATTGGAGTACTTTAAAAACTAACAGATTAACTTATCATGGAACAGTGAAGGACCGCATACCCCGAGACTTAAGCACGAAAAGGACCTTGTTAAAGGGTTGACCTGGAAAGAATGAGAAATAATATGAACAAAATATATATATATATCCCTCTTTTCCCAAAACTTATCCTTCTATGGCGGCTGGGATCCCGTTGTGGTGGGGACACGGTGGCAGGCCCGTACCGCCATGGAGGAATTTTAGGGGTCAGTTAAGATGGGGAGAGAAATAGGTTCTCCCCATTTCCTCTAATACTCACCCTCAAACTCCAAGAGTATCTCACTCACTTCATTTCAGACGTCAATAATAATCTCACTCCCTACTCTAATTGCTTCATTACTTGCTTAATAATGATTGCATGATAAGAATTGATTGAGTAGAATGACCTTGGCGTAGTTTTTCAAAATTTCAAATGGGTTGCTTGATTTGATGCAATAAACGTAGCATGGACACTTCCCTTACGTTTACAATGTCTCCACAACATTTTGAGCGTAAGGATTACGGGAAAGTAGAGATGAAAACTTTCGGGATGGGTGGGGAAGTTGAATAGTGTTCTTGGTTGGCAACTTAAATTTGAGCATTATTTAGGAGGTTAAATACTAGAATCTTTACATAATTAGGTAGTATAATAATTTAGAAACGCAGATTTGATGAAATTTAGTGAGAACATGGTTTTTTTGGGTGAAAGGGTGCAATGAACGAATCCTTGAAGCTTCAACCTAGATGAAGGCCGCCATGGTGGCCTTGTGGCTACTGTGGCGGCATCCTAGTTTCTATGGCAGGAGGCTGCAAACCAATGGCCTCCAGCCTTTTTAGCTACTAGAATTTATTTTCCTTTCCTTTTTTATAGGGGTTACCAATATATGTTGAGTCCTAATATGCACATTATGAAATTGGAGGTTTGATCAACAATGTCTGAATTCAACGAAGAGAACTTGCCCTTTGTCCGATTTCCCGATGCTGCAAGTTGGGAGAGGCATCACTAGCAGAGCTTGCCCTTTGTACGAGAGGGATTTCCACTTTCTTGGTTTAGTGGAGAAGGCTCCCCGCACCTTTCATGCCCGACTAATGGAGTTCGGTTGGGTACCACTAGCAGAGCTACCTCTAGCGCTCGCTCAAGTTGAGTAAGGGAGTTCTATGCCCTCCTCCCAAATGTTCGTTGGGATGACCCTCACCCTGCCATTCGCATCAAAGGTATGGATTTTTCCTATGAGCACTCAGTTCATCATAGTAGTGCTTGAGGTGTCGGAAGTCTACAACATTGAGTACGAGAGAAGACTGAGGGAGATGGATCTGCTTTGGTTACAAAGTATGCTAGTTGAGGATGAGTGTTAGGATCGGGTCTATTGGGCTACTACAAAGGGCATCGCCAATACTTACTGGTCCGCTGATGCTAAGAGATGGCTGGATTTTCTGGCTAGGAGGACTCTCCCATTGGGTAATCGCACTGACGTTACTTATGCTTATGTTATGGTGGTGGCTTGCATAGTGCAGGGGATTAGGCTGAACATGGGGCACAAATACTGTCTGAATGGAAGATGTTCCACCGAGGCAACAAAAAGGCATTCTTCCTACCGGGGTTTCTGACGGCGATGTGCAAGCCGGCGCAGGTTCCACTCCTAGACATTGATAAGGTGTTACCCATGTAGCCCCCTTTCCATCCTCTCCTAATCAAGTATCCATATTCCAAAGGAAAGAAGAAAAAAAAGGTGAGCGGGGACAAAAGCAACAAAGCAGTAGCGACAGAGGCGGGTGATGAAGGGGAGGAAGATGATCAGGCTGATGACGCCCCTTCTACCAGTCTTAGCCCCCACTATCAGGCGATCGCGGGGAGAAGGACATGGCTTCCATCATCCGAAGAAGATTGGGAGGTACATATTCTAGCACCTCAGCTCTAGTTCCACCCTTCACTACCCTTGAGGTCGAGATACTCCGCCGCCAGTTGCAATATGAGAAGAGGAAGAATATTGAGAGGGACCGTCTAATAGGCAGGATGTGGAAGGCCATCAAGGTCATATTCCCTTGCATTGCGCCCTCCCACACCCTATCGCGGGAGTTTCCCATGCTCGAACCAGAGCACTGGTGAGGAGGCCCTAGAGGACCTCGATTCGAATGACAACACCCTCCCTCCCTCTAAGTAAAAATCTTTGGCTTGATTTGGGCTTGCCCCATTTGGGCATGTAACAAACTATTGCACTATTTCCTTCTTGTTTTCCTATGTTTTGTAAGCACATGGATGCTAGATTTCTAATTTTGTAGGCGTAAGTAATGCTAGATGCCTATAACTCACTATTCTACTGCTAAGCACTTATTGGAATGCGAGAATTAGTCAATATACGATTCAGAGTCAATTGGTTGAACAAGGGGAAAATTGGGGAGACAGGGCTGAGATTCAGTCTCGTTGTGTCCCGCCATGGCGGGATCATCCCGCCCCTACGGCCTTCATGGGGTTAGTTCCCAAAAAACAATTTCCTGGGAATTTTCCCCGTTCCTATAGTTCTCTATTGACCCAGGGTCATAATTTAGCCAGAACCCAACTCCCCTAGTTGAATTCGGAAGAGTATACCCAAGATCGATCCCATCACTACACATGCAAAAGAGTTTGCCCATTGTCTTGGCTTAACAAACATGCACACCTCAAGAATATGCCTATTAATGACATTATGAGTCATCATCACACCATTGTGCCCCACTAAACATGGATCTTTTGTATCCAAAAGTTCTTAGAGACTCGAGAAATTATACCTCTTGTGATATTCAAGTATTTTGGCAAGTGCATACCACACATAAACAATTATTCAGGTAACATCAGACACATAGGCACAACATATCATTCAGGAAAGTACATTTCACTCACCCAAAGTTATTGAGGAGACATCATGCCCATAATCAAAATTTAAAGCTACATTACACAATCAAGTCAAAATTATTAACTTAATTCGCTTCATGGATGACCATTAGTTGATCATCCATGCATTTGCCCAGCCCCTAAGGAAAGATACCAATTGGACCCTTCTCGGTTCCAATTTCCCTTGCATGTGTCCCTCAGCCACGACTACAACATCCAGTTCACTTTGTTGAGATACCAATTGAAATTCGGAGATACCAATTGGGCTCAACCTACATCCTAAGCAACAAACCGCACAAAATGAGAGAAGAAATAGAACAACTTCCTAGAATGCTTCATTGCTTTCTGAAGATTAGATGTGAATGTCAACACACCAATCCACTAGAGTCTATTCCACATTTGCTCTTGTACTAGGAGATCGGTAACCTGGGCTCTAATACCAATTTTTTATGACCCAATCCACCGTGTCGTGCGGGTACCTACTCTAACACATAGATAGGATAGACCTTGGTCCATAAACGATTTTATCATACGGAAAAATTAAGAAGATAAGAGATAAAATAGAAAGTTCATTAAGCTTACAAGATACAATGTTAAAGCAAAACCAAGATTGAATTTCTTAAATAATTAACAACCCTAGGGATCTAGCCTAAACATGTACAAGAGCTACTAAATACATGTCATGTAAAAAGAATAATATTATGACACAACTCCCACAATAGGGAAGGAAAGTAGAATCTATTGGAAAATCTCTTCGTCTTATGCTATGAAACATCAGTGACCATGCAACTAGACTATGCCAAGTGGAATAACAAGAGTAGTATCTGTACAAGCAACACATACGGGTAGGAATTATCGGTCAACTCAATACCCACCAACTAATATAAATAAATCAACCAGAAGAAAATATTCTATAAGGAAAATACCCCTAGCCAACTGTTGTACCTACACTCTGACCACCTTCTTTGTCTTAACCACAACTAGGGAACAACACAGTGTTGGCCTTCTAATTGCATCGCTATCGACTGTGATTTAGATTAAGGCCTAACCTTTTTATGACACATAGAGGAGTTTTCAAAACACATATCGCCCCCAACCCAGCCAACCAACTTACTGCATGCCTAAGATTCTCCACTACAACAATCTGGCACTTGACCACATAGTATACCATAACAAGGCTCACTAACCACTTTGATACAAACCTCCTTCCCAGAGTAAATTCTAGTCATTCATCACCACTCCCACTATTGTGCCTCTTACTATCACACCTCTTCATACTGGGATACAAAACACATTTAATAACCACAATATACCAACACGAATAACACCATCACTATACATAAACTAGTAACAATCGGACTTCAGATTCTTTCATATCTATTATTACACATGATGGGCATGATCAATCACAAATCTGTCAATTTCTCAGTTATAGCAAATGAAATCATATTCATTCACAGATAATCAGTCAATAATAGTTCTCTCATGGAGCCTATGCCTAAGTTGTTAGTGTGTCGGAACATGACACCCGATCTAATATATGTCGAAACGTGACACTCAATCCAATAATGTGTCAGAATGTGACACCCAATCCAATTATGTGTCGAAACGTGACACCCGATCCAATCAAGCACAATCACAAACACAATCAACACCATAATGAATGATTTACATACTTGTATCGTACAATCATGTAATAGGTTCATTGCATGTAGTGGATCACACATATTCATTTTATTAGATTCATTTCATATTTTGCTATTCACATACATGTATGAATATAACAACGAAGTTAATAGGCATATATAACACTGATGGAAATCATACCAGCACCTACCCCTTAATTCACAAGATAGGTCCACCACACAGTATACACTAGTTCAACCACATGTACCACACTTACTATCCTCCCAACTTCATGCCCGAAGGCCTAAACATGAAATCTCTGATCGACTTTCAATATATTAGGTAGTGGGAATGAGTTATCCACTACTTAATAAAGAAATCTAACCTACCTGGGCGCCAAGATGTTTTATCAGGTTTATAGCATGATTCTGGACTTTTGGACTTCGAAACAATGGAGGCAAGCCTGGAATCCTTGGGTTGTAGCCTTTCTTGCGTTATGATTCCTCCTGTCCCTCCTCACCAAGCCTACAAAAGCCTTTTAAGGGTTTTTTAGGGTGACCCTTGTCTATTTTAGCACTTAAGAGAGTAAGGGAAAAATAAGAATTCACATCTTTCAAATCTGCTTCTGACTATCCTGCCATGGTGGATCCCATCCCGCTATGGTGGTGCCGCTGTGGTGGGATTATTCCTGCTATGGTGAGATAGCACAGGCTCGGACAACTTAGTTTCATGAAATATGGTTTGGGTCATTACACATGCACAACAGTTAAAGGAGGCCATTCAACACAGTCTGAATATGAAAGCCCACTACTAGTAGAAGAAACAATATAGTCCATTGACTCAGAATAGAGTGATAACTAATGATTAATGAATCAAGTTTAACCCGAACCGGTGACCATATATTCAAACCTTAATCCTTTTCTTTCGATTTTTCTTCAACTTCAAATTTTACTAATGAAAAATTTACATTGTTTTTTCAGTCTCTTCGGTTTTTATAGCTTCACGATCAGGTGAATTTCGTAGATTCTCCGCAATTGGTTTTTCCATTGAGATGTCAAAAAAAGCTAGAGAGAAATCAACAATAGAGGTATGAGAACTTTAGGTTTATGAAGGATTTTCAGTAGATAAATATTTATAAAAAATTCTAATAAAAAAATGTAAAGAATGATGTTTTAGGATTTTTCAGAAAAGGGCATGCCTTGAAATGATAAGAAAAATAATACATTCAATAAATGGTTTTTCTTTAAAGATGAAATGAAGAAAAAAAATTAAATTTTGTGTTTTTCTTGGTTATGATTTAACTTTGAAGAATTAGTTGAATGATTTTTTTTCTTAGGAGTTTTGTAGAGGCTTTTGACAGGTGGGAGGGTATCGAAATGGGAGGGAAACATATAAAGGGTTGGAGGTGGGATGGAGATGGGGCGGGAGGGGGGGACTTGAAAATTAAATTTTCCAACTAGGAAAGTGATACAATTAAGTACATTATCTAAATTAGTAGATTATCTCAAGTCTATGGTATAACAGTCACTCAACTACTCATAATTATATATTAAAGTAGTGTTTCTTCTTCTTTTTATAATAAGAAAGCCACTAAACTTTGTTTATTTCTCTTCAAAAGTCACCCTATAAATATTTGAACGAGCATAATATGATATGAAATTATATTTAATCAATATGATATTTATTTTATCAATCTACACTGCAATAATCAATCACTCAACCTAATCCAAACTCGTAACTTAAATTGACTCTATTTGCTCGAGAAACATCATGAGGGAAACTATAATTTTTTTCTATCACCAAAAATTATGGCATACATATACTTATTTGATGTAAATATCAGTGGATATTTTTACTACATGTATCGCTTCATAATTGCTTATCTTTCTTAAAACATTGTATGTCCATTTCACAGATAAGGAAAATAGTCATGTACATTCCTTGAATATAAGGAAAGTTATTCATAACAACTATCCATTCAACACATATGCATACATTTGTATCTCATCATAATATAAAGGAACCATCCCACAACATCCTACAAAGTTTACTTGTGCAATGTGAAAGTGAAGTCACATACCTCCACTCCTACTAAGTAACCTCACCAAGAAGTCATAGTGTAGTTCATATCTCATTCATTATCTTCATTATATAAGGAAAATAGTATTAACCGACATAGACCATGTGAGCTACATGGAATCCGGTGTCCTACTTTCCTAAGGTAGAACTATTATGATAGCTTTTAGGTGGATCCACTAGCTAAAGACCTATGTGGGAACATAGTTATGGGATAAGGCGATTGCTACTAGAGCTGTCAAAATGGGTTGGGCCAACCCAACTCAACCCTAACGGGTTAGAGAGTTAAATGGGTTGGGACGGGCTGGTCCTTTTAATTAAAGGGCCTATAAATGTCACGCCCCGAGACTACCCCCGAGACGCGGACACGGGACCTAGGACCACAAGTGATCCCAAGCTAACCCTGCTGGCATGATCATGAGCATACTAAAGATAATAAACTGATGCGGAAGCTAAATCATAATTAAAATGAAAAGATGGGG
>JAJOOS010003452.1:0-26023 GCA_029582725.1 Solanum chiquidenum | reverse complement strand
AAACAAAGCTTGAATCCCCTAAGAAACTTGATTCTTCCCCTCCCGGATTGTTTCTGCTTGTTCTTGGTCTACAAACAATCATAATTACATGGGAATGAATAAACAATTTCTAATTACCCGAATTGAAGTCAACACTATCAACCCTAGATCAAACCCTTGATCCCAATATCTAAATTAGGGATTTTCCCACCATAATTCCATATCAAAACCCTTCCCCATTGATAATTACCCATAAATTTACATTCTACGGAACGAAAAATGGATTCGGGGAGTGAAAACCTTACCTTTAGCCTCAAGAATGGTGGAAAACTATGAAGAAAACCCCCAGGTTCGTTCGTTAGCTTTCAAGTTTGTATATTGCAGAATAAAATGTGTTGGGGTTTCTTTTTGACTTTAAGTCGCATTTGTCCCGTTATGGCGGCCCAAGTCCCACCACAGTGGCATCGCCCTGACGGGAATATCCCGCCTCAACGGCTTGCACAGAAATAGAGAACTAATTTAAAAGTTCTAAACCCCATTTCACAACACACCTTCATCCAATGACACCTAGAAAATACCTGTTCACGCTAAGATCAATTTCGGTAGTTCTATTTGCCCGAATTCAATTTGTCGTATGGTTTCCTTAACATCTTAGCTATCTACTCATGTGGTAAAATTCATAATTAGACCTCCTATTCGTTACCAGATTTCCCTAGACCTCACTGACTCCGATGTCTTCCAAATCTGGACTAGGTTGGGAAATTTCCAGATACTACCAAAAAGTTTTCCGGCCCAAAATTTTCCCTGTTGGACTTTCTATAATGATGGGAATCAGTTGTTACAATGGGAAGTCAAGTGCTTAACAGTCTGTCATCTGGTCCATCAACTACCTAAAGATTTTTGTGTTTCAGGTGTTTTTGACGATGACAGGTGACATATAGTCATCCTAGTGATGGGTCATCAGGACCTCCGTCAGGCACGACTGGGGCTTTGTGTTTTCTAATTAATTGAGTGTAACACCTCGGTCTTAGAAAGAGCTAATTTTAGAAAGAGCTAAATTGAAATTTGTGCAAGTTAGACTTCAATTGTGAGTTTTGGGTCAACTTGAAATGAGCATAACTTTCAGTACAAGATGTGTTAGGTCGCCAATAAGATATGAAATGAAATATATTTGAGTCCTCTTTCCAACACCACCGAGTTTGCTAAATTCTGAGTTTAGATGAGGGAGATATGCCCTTTTGAGTTCAGCCTGTCCAGTTAAGGAAATTCATCCGAATTATGAAGGGGTATTTTGGTCTTTTCCTTACCCCACTAAGTCCACACGTTTTACACTCAAATTAAGGGGTGAAAGATGATTAAAATCACGTCATTCTAAAGTCTAAAAATGCTATTATCAGTGCATAGTAATAAAAAGTGACATTCTGAAGACAACATCAGGACCCGTTATGGTCATTATGAGTTTCTTGTTATGTATTTTGGTTTGCCTAATGCTCCTGCAGTGTTCATGGACCTTATGAACATAGTTTTTAAGCCATATCTTGATATGTTTGTTATCATATTGATTGATGACAATCTGATTTATTGAAGAAATGAGGATGATCATGCTAATCATCTCAGAGTAGTTTTCCAAACTCTCAAAGATAAAGAGTGTACAGTAACTTCTCCATGCGTGAATTTTCGCTTGAGTCAGAAAAGGTACTCTGAAGTTTAGAGCTGGCACCCTACACCAGGAATGCGCCAAGGTCGCATGCCCCCGCTCATTTTTTGTTACACCACGAGGCTACCCCATTGATGTAACACGGGACTTAAGATCACGAGTGACCCCAAACTAACCCTATGTCTAGCATGTATCAAGCATACTGAGAATAACTAAATAAGACATGTACTATGCAGAAACTAAAAGAATGGATATCTAAAATTTGGGAACGTAACCCAAATAGTCTAAATATATAAAACATACTAAGTGTTTAGTGATAACTGACAACTACTTAACAACTCAAGCTGAATCTATTACTATGTTTGAAAAGCCTCTAACTGATTTGAGTTGCTGGGACATGCCCCCAACTAACTCTAACAAAAACTAATATCTGAATAAAATTCTAAAATGAAAAATATGTCTATTGTCCTCGAAGTATGAGCACTCACCACTGAAGCTGCTGAATGCGGACCGAGAATCGATCTAAGAATGATCTGGATGATGAGTACCTGAGCCTACATCATGAAAGGATGTTTATCCAGTTCTAAGTGTCTATGATCTCAAATCAGTATAAACCCAACTAAATAAGTTGGGGTCGAATCCCACAGGGAGCGGTACATGTTTAAGATTCAATTTGGAAGTTTGAACATGGTCAAATCAGTCATAGGAATAAAAATTATCAAATATACACATCATTCAAATCAGGGGGTGACACGAATGTCAAATGGGGGGTTTGGTTTGAAATTATCAACTTCAAACATCGGCAAACAAGATGAAATAACAATAATGAGATGGGTTTTTGGGATGTGATCGATTATAGGCTAATATAGACGAATGGGTTATTGCAATTGTTAGTAATTAGCTAGATATTAGTGAGTAAGGTAGGCAATAAGGGAGGTAAATTTTCTGTCGAACAATTTATCCTGAATCAAGTTGATTTCTCTCGAACATCAACAAGCATGGAAATTAAAGACAGCCCACACCTTAATCCATTCACTCTCTCGAGATGAATATGTGGAAAAGGGATTAGGATTCACCCTCTCGAGCTGAACCCAGGTCAACCCAATACCCACATACCATCAATCAAAAACCTTGGTTCTAAAACCTCTCTCTCGAGCAGGTCAAGAACACAAAGGTAGAACTGCATTTGCAACTACAATTCTTAAATTTAACCATAATAAATGATTGAACTCAATTTTGAATAGAAGTTAAACTAACAATTAGGAATACCCATAAGCTAAATCATCCCATAATCACGTAATCACACCCCAAGAATTGGGGTTTTAGCTAGACATTATAAAACGATAAAAACAGTTACCAAATTAATTATCCATCAACCAGGTAAGTGTAGATTCGTCCTTACAATGCTCCAATTCGAAGAATCTCAAAGACCCACTTCCAATTTATTAAAAGTGAAAAACTTCAATTCTTCAAAACGTAGGAAAAACTAGAGAAAACTCTCTTAGAAGTCTCAAAACTTGATGATAAACTAAAAATCGCCTCCTTAAACTAAATGTTCAAATGTGTATTTATAGTTGCCAAAAATGTGTTGTGAAGAGTCACTTGGCGAAGTAAGTTGGGCTCGCTGAACCACTCGGCGAGCCGCCCTTTGGTCACTTCCATCACCCTTCTGCCTTGACATTCAACATCCTTAAGGTCTGTAACTTTGGACGATATAGCATTGTGTCGCGAAACTTCTCGGCGATCCACCAATTGCTCCTTTCTATTGCCGACTTGATTCTTTCCTTCTGGGATTGGCACACTGGATCTTTAGGCGGTCAGATAACCATTTGGCGATTCGCCAAGCAATCTTGGCGATCACCAGACTGCCTTTGTTCATCCTTTCAGCCTATTTTGTTCCTTTTTGCTTGTTAGTGTCTTTACTTTGTTCCTCAACCCATAAACCTAAAAATCAAGGGTTTTACATCAGTAATTATCACAAATAAGGTATTTGAGGACACTAGTTCTATATAAACAAAGCCCTAAATGAGTCCAAATCTCAGACTCACCACTAGACTAGCAAGTATAATTCATGAACTAAGAGAATTTATACAAACTAAGGTTCTGAGTTTCATACAAGGAATTAAACTACGTTTCCAAGAAAACATGATGTTTAGATTATGGATATTATAACAACTGAAATCATAACAATTCTCTAAGCTTTTAGAAACCCTAGGTCTAAACAAGCTATATAGAATCAACTAACTGACTGAATTCTAAGGACCTAGTGGATGAAAGATACCCACTAGTGAAATCCATATACCCGATCACAAAATTTACGGAGAAATCCTTCGATTTCGGGGCTGAAACTTGAAGCAAACCTTCTGGTTGTTCTTAGGAAACTGGCGCCTCTTTCTTCTCCTTTTTGCTCTAAGTTTGGATGATTTTTTTGTGAATAAATGTTTTTGGTAGGTTCTGACTAGATTATTAGGCTTAAAATGAGTAAAATGATGTAGTTTAGGTATTAAACAACGTAGTTTAAATGCCCAATGCATAGGGGAAAATACCATAATGACCCTTACTTAAAAGCTGATGGAGGCCAACCACGGAGCCATTGACGGGCCGTCAAAGGGGCCATGACCCGTCAGGTGGGTCATGGTTGCTGGCCAGTGTCTACGGGTTCTTGCAC
This sequence comes from Solanum chiquidenum, assembly GCA_029582725.1. Classification (NCBI taxonomy): domain Eukaryota; kingdom Viridiplantae; phylum Streptophyta; class Magnoliopsida; order Solanales; family Solanaceae; genus Solanum; species Solanum chiquidenum. Next base: position 21,719 of record JAJOOS010003452.1, on the reverse strand, counting down.
TCCCATATACTGTCCACTTTACAAACCGTGTGAAAGACCACAGACCGTGAAGGCCACCGTGGTTCTTCACTTAGGCTAGGGAGGGTCTGTTGGCTCGGGACGACGGACCCATCCATGGCCCGTCATCGATACCATGGCCTGTGGTGGGTTTCGTGGTTCAACATCTGATCTTTGGTGGCTCTGCCTCATTTTTATGATACATCCCACGGCTCGTGTGGGGATCCACAGCCCTTGGAGGGGCTCATGGTCCTCCAAATTTTTCTGTTTCGACTCCCTTTTTCTGCTAAATAGTCCAAGTTGATTTCTGAGGTGTTATATTTTCTGTCATTTGTTCCGTTTGAATTCTTTTAAAATGTATCTTCACTCTCTTCTTGATTATAACCCTCCAAACTATATCTAATCATTGAGAATTCCGGTATATCCAAATCATAATTCTTGAATTCATATTTAAAATTCAAGATAGAGTTAAGAGTAAAGTTCGATGGAGTTCCTTGAATTATTTTGAGAAGTCTTTTTCAAACTTTTATAATTTATTTTAAGACTTGAATAACTGAGTATGAGGATGAGGAGAGTCGAGTTTAATGTTTCAAAATGATTATAAGGCAACTAAGTATTTCCAAACGTAAATGTTCTATATTTAAAATGAGAGAAAATTTTGATTTCCAAATGAGTTCATGAGGAGTTTTTGAGCACTATCTCTTAAAAGATAACCTTTTAAGGAATAATCTCAAAGTTTGAGGGTGAGGATTTGTTTTTAATAATATGAGCATGATTTATATTATTGAGACTAGTATTGAGCACCGATATGGGGACGAGTTTAGACAACTAAAAGTCCTCATAAACCATGTTTGCTAGCATAGGTAAAACTTGTCATACTTTTTAGATGATTAATTATTGCTTTTAGGCATAGCTAAGTGAATCCACTTAGTTGAGGATGTCTTATACTCCAGTAAGGTATACGGTAGTTCTGGCAGCGTGGGCGAGACGTTATATTATCACATAGCTCATAGTGATGGTTATCGATTAGAGAATCTCCCAATTAAGAGTAAAAGAGTTTATTACTATTTTATTAAATACAAGGAGTTATTATATACTATTTTAAAATATTTCTTTATATGTCATCTTTATTGTTGCTTTAATATTGAATTGAGTTGAATATTTCTGAGTTTGATTATCTTTGAGTATCCATGAGTTGAGTTGAGATGGTGTGATGTTCTTCCTTTTTATCAGTTCAAGCTTATGTCTATGTTTTAGAGTTCCCCTTGCATGCTCGTACATTCAATGTACCGACGCCATTTGGCCTGCATCTTTTTATGATCCAGATACAGGAGTTCAGGGTCATCAACAGGCGCACTGTTGATACCACTTGCAGTTCCAGAGTTGATTTTGTGAGCCTCATTACTTCCGAATGATTCCCATTTACTTTCAGTATTGTTAGGAGGTCATGGTTCTTGTCTCAACTTTCCTCATAGTTATTAGAGGCTTAGTAGATAGTAGTGTTTTGAGGAGTCATTTACATTTCTATTGTTAAATCTTTAAGACTTGAGTTGAACAGTTATGTCATTGAGCATTTTAGACTATATTGAGTTAAACTAATTTTAGTAATGATGTATTTATGAGTTGAGTTACATTTGAGGTTTCCTTTATTGTTGAGTAAGTCTTCCGCTGAGAGTTGAGCCATGCCAAGGGTTCACTTGGGCCAACAATGGTTCTCAAGTGACAGTTACGTCCAGGGTGTAGGCTCGGGGCATGACATTATGGGTATTTTAAACTTCCCCGTATGCTCTAAGCCTAAATCTCGACACGATATATGATAGTTTTGATAGCATGGATAAGACATTGTATTATCACATAACTCATAGTTATGATTGTTGGTTAGAGAATCTCCCAATAGAGTTAAAGTGTATTTTAATGTATCACTTACTATGTTGAGTTCAGAGATGAGTAAGTTTTGTAAAGCTTTAAATGATTTAACTCCTTTATTTCTTTATGTTCACTTGAGTTTATATTTATCTATTGCAGTACTTTCATTCAGTTGTTTTCTTTCGGCTATATTACATGCTCATTCATTCAATGTACTGATGTCATTCGACCTACATCCTTTTATGATGCAGATACAAGTGTTCAAGATCATAATAAATATGTGTTTCATTGAAATCACTTTGCGCTTCAAATAGCTTTGGTGAGCCTTCTTACATTTTAGGGGATTTCAAATTATTTTTCCAGTTATTTTTGAATTTTTCGTGGGCCTTGTCCGACATCTATCCTAGTATTAAACGCTTCATAGATAGTTGAAGTTGAGGAGTCTCTCAATATTTCCCTTTTAAAACTTTATTGAACTTAATTAATTTATAATAACTTGAAAATTTAATTAGGAATATAAACTTAATTTTGAGAACTTGAACTTAATTAATTAGTTTTCATTAATTAATTAAGCTTTAACTTTGTAGGTATTGAAATGTAGTATTTATATTAACAATATAAATTAGTTAAATGTAGTAAAATTATTATTAAATTTAATAATATAATTGAATATTTATATTTTTGTAGATGGATCATCATTTGTGGATGTATAGATGCATTATGAAACTTGTGTTGATTTGAAGCCTGAGTTGATTGACGGTGTTAGAGATTTTATTGAACATACAATGACACTTGATATTTTCAAGAATAATGGATTGGTTAGGTGTCCTTGTATTGCATGTAGGTGCTCAAAATTTTATTGAACCAGATATTGTCATGGTTCATTTGTACCGTAATGGATTTAAGCATAGATATTTTGTATGGATTGATCATGGAGAAAGAGATGGATTGAATGGTATGTTGTATAATTTGATGCTTGTGGATGAATATAATATGCTTGAACCACATGGTCAAATTAGGGTTGAACATGATGATAGAGTTGAACATGATAGTATACATGAAATGATCAATGATGCTTTCGAGGTTCAAGGTGGGATGGAACCTGAATAATTTGATGAAGCTCCTAATGAAGAAGCACGATGCTTCTATGATCAATTAGAAGAGTCTAGTCGTCCATTATGTGAAGGGACTCCACATTCTATCTTGTTAGTTGCGTTTAAATTAATGAATATTAAGTCAGATTAGAATGTTCCTAATGCGGCTATGGACTCAATGGTTGATATTTTGGGTGAACTAGTTAATCCAGAGTTTAACATACTTAAGAACTTCTATCAAGCAAAGCGTTTGGTTTCCAAGTTAGGATTGATGTATGATAGAATTCTTTGTTGTGTTAATGGATGCATGTTGATTTACAAGACTAACAATGAATTAGAAAATTGTAAGTTTTGTGGACATGCTCGTTATAAGAGGACTCCGGCTGGAAAGATGGTCCCAGTTAAGGCGATGCATTATCTACCTCTTATTCCTAGGTTAAAGAGGTTGTATGCATCCATGAGGTCTGCCCCACATATGAGATGTCATCGTGAATATAGAAAGTCGTTGGGTGTCTTGTCTCATCCATTTGATGGTGAAACATGGAATCATTTTGATAATGTATATCTTGATTTTGCTAGTGAACAAAGAAATGTTAGATTGGGGTTGTGCAGATGGATTCACACTATTCTCTAATGTTGTTTCGCCTGATTCATGCTGGCTAGTATTTCTTACTCCGTATAATCTTCCTCCTGAAATGTGCATGACTAGTCCCTATATCTTTCTAAGTTGTGTTATTCCATGTCCCCATAATCCAAAAAAGTTTGATTGATGTTTATCTACAACCATTGATAGATGAGCTCAAACAATTGTGATTTGAAGGCGTTTTGAATTATGATATATCAACTAATCATAATTTCGTTATGCGTGCTTCCTTAATGTGGACTAATAATGATTTTCCTGCATACGGGATGTTTTCTGGTTAGATGACAGTTGGAAAGCTAGCATGTCTGTATTGCCTGGAAAATAGTAAGGCATTCACTTTAAAGCATGACAGAAAAAATATATGGTTTGATTGTTATCGCCAGTTCTTGCCAATGGACCATGAGTTTAGAAAGATGAAAAATGCATTCAGGAAAAATAAGATTGAAAGTGACTCCCCACCTCCATTACTCACAGGGAATGAAATTTGGGAGAAAGTTTCTCAATTACATAAAGTTACAGAAGTTTCACCTTCTAGATTTCCTGGATATGGTGTTGAACATAATTGGACAAAACAAAGCATATTTTGGGATTTGTCGTATTGGAAGGACAATCTGCTACGACATAATCTTGATGTGATGCACATTGAATTTTTTTATTTTGATAATTTATTTAACAAAGTGATGGATGTTAGAGCAAGACAAAAGACAATCCAAAAGCTATAATGGACATAAAGAAATATTGTAAGAGAAGAGAGTTATGGCTGCATGAATTACAAAATGGTAAAATACTTAAGCCTAACACCAGTTTTTCTTTCACATTGGATAAGAAACGTGAAATTGATGAGTGGGTTGAAAATTTGAGAATGTCAAAGGTCTATGCTTCGAATTTAGAAAAGCAGGCAGAAATAAATGAAGGAAAATTGATAAGTATGAAAGGTCATGATTGTCATGTATTCATGAAAACTTTAATTCCTATCGCTTTTAGCCATCTACCCGAAAGGATATGGAAACCAATCATAGAGATAAGTATTTTCTTTAAAGATTTGTATTCTGGAAAGTTGTTGGAGAGTAGTTTAGACAGGATGGAAGAAAATATTTTTAAGTTGGAGAAGATTTTTCCATGTGGTTTCTTTGATGTGATGGAGCATCTTCCAATTCACCTTGTACAAGAGGCCCGCCTCGGAGGTCCAGTTCAAACAAGATGGATGTATCCATTTGAGAGGTAACATTAAAATATTCACGAAGTAAAATAGTTAATCATTAAGTTTTTTTCCCTTTTTAACATATAAAGATATATACATGCAGAAAAATTGGCAGTTCCAAGCAAACAATTAAGAAAAGGGGAAAGATCGAAGGATCAGTTGTTCAAGGTAATATTGGTAGAGAAACTAGTGATTTTTATTCTTATTACACTGGGAATGATGTGTCATGTAGTAGAAATAGGCCCAATCGCAATGATGAAGGTGATATTGATCCTTTATTTCCACCGATATCAATTTTTAATCAAAATTATCGAGGATCTAAAAAATGTGGAAAGCAAAGCTTCACTAGTATGGAAATGCAATCAGCTGTGACACATATTTTGCTTAATTGTCCAGAGATTCAGTCATATCTCAAGTAAGTGTTAAAACTATATTATCAAATTACATGCATACTAATAAGTGTTCATTAACTAACGAAATATCTGAATGTAAAATGACTAGCTTGTTCGTAAACACATGGGGTAATGAAGCCATCTATACGGAATTTTCCAAATGGCTAACAAAATATGTAAGTGTGCAAGCTTACATTGAATCAATAATTATTTTATAATGTATTCATGTTATACTAAATTATATTATTTTAAACAACAATATATAGGGTTACGATGAATACTCAAATGTCGAACATTTGCAATTGGTGAAAGAAGTTGCACTTGGAGCTGAATCTCAAATTGAGACAATGAATAAGTATTATGTCAATCGTTTTAAGTTTCAAACCGAAGAAGTTTCTAGGAATAAGAAAACAAATAATAGTGGTGTCTTCATACAAGGTGATGTTGATGGTACTGGCCAACTATTAAATATTATGGTGTCATATATGAGATTATTGAAGTAAGATATTCAGGTTGACCTAAAAAGAAGATCGTATTATTTTGGTGTAAGTGGTTTGACCCATCACACAGAGGCACAAAGGTAGGCCAACAACATAATATAATTGAAGTTAAGCACACCATAAAATACAGAAGCTATGATCCTTTCATCATTGCACAAAATGCTAAACAAGTGTATTACGCTCCATATCCATTGCTTAGAGACAAAGATGATTGATGGTTTGTTATAAAGAGAAAACCTGTGGGAAGAATTGAAATTGAAATGTCTTAGATGTGGCGTACCAAAACGAGGTTGCAATTGTTCAGCAACAAGTTGATGTTGAATTGGAAACCACACTAGAACATCCTCAACATATATTAGAAGAAGTATCTGATGATGAGAAAATGATAAATGTTGAGGAAGAAATAAATGAGGATGGGGAAAATGATTCATTTGATAACGAATAATATGACAATGAAAATGAAACAACTGATGAGGAAGAATGGGAGAGTGATGGAAATGAAACAAGTGAGGAAGAATAGAAGTAGAATGATAGACTATATAGCTAGTATGTAAGTTATTTATTTTTCTAATACTAATTTTATTTAATTTATGATTTTTATATATTATCCATGTAAATTTGCGTACAAATGTCATCGGGGGAGAGGGTGATAGATCTCGCAAGCATCTTGGAGTTAGTCAGCCTAATAAGACTAAGAAGAAGAAGTCTAGGAGACCTATAGATTCTGATTCCAGGATTTCTTTCTTCTACACCGGAGCGCATTAGTCATGATACTCATTTATTTGGTGTTCCATTTGGTACGGTGGATCCTCGACAATATTATCCTAATTACCATCGACCAGCCGGTGCTTCCTCTACTTCATAATCACTGCCTTCACAGTGCTACAAGTACCTACCAATACAAGCTATTCATCAAGCACGAACCTTATCGGTTGTTGTACTCCATTTCCCTCTCCATCTCCCACAGGTACATCTCCTTAGCTATCTTCCATGAGGATTAGAAATTCTAGTAGTGAGCAGTCAGATATTGTGGCTGGTACACCTCCATTGACTCAACATTATGTGTATCGTGTATCACCTACACCTACACCTACACAACATGAGACGTCTGATCTAGCACCGGGACAGAGGGACAGGATTGGCAGAGTCATGATTGAGCTAGATGGGTCATCGTAAATTTCTTTTTGTTATCTATATGTAACTTTAGTTTACTTATTTGAGCATATTTAATATATTATTCTGGAACTAACATGTTTATTCTATGTTTTATAGGTGGTATCCTGCAAAGGATGCTATTCGGGCTTTAAAAGACTCTGTGAGAAGGCTTTTTAAACAGACTTATCACTCCTGGAGTGAGATCCCAAACAAAATATGTCAGACGATGTTTAATGAATTTAAGGTAAATAATTTTTTAGTTAAGTTTATTAATTTTAGTATCCTTTACTTTTTTTTAATTATCTAACGTTATTCATTTTTTTAGATTATGTGCATTTTGGAATCGAGGTTTAATATGGTCATTGTGACCACATTTGAGATGAGGGCATCCGCGAGACTGTCTAGCTTGCTAAATAAAGCTCAGGATACTGATTAGTGTCTGGGTTGGATGTTGCCTCATGTGATGGATGAATTGCGCCAATATTGGAATGCAGATAAGCTCAAGGAGATGTCTGAACAATCCAAAAAGGCCAGATGCAGTCTTAAGGGTGGCTCATTGCACACTAGAGGTGCGAAGAGCATTGGAACAATTATAAGAGAGATATGTAAGTTCTAATTCAAACTTTTAAATAAATAATTAGTTGATTAATATCATTATAATATGTAACGACCTGATTTTTGTCGTTAAGGAAAAGCCAATGGGGCCATAAAACATTTTCGTAGTAACTTAAGATTCCTTGCCTAGTCCAGATTTGGATGAAATTGAAGTCAATGAGGTCTATAGAAATCTGGTAACAAATGAGAGATCTATTAATGAAGTTGATTACATGAGTGGATAGTTAAGACGTTAAGGATCCCGTACGACTTTACAGAATTGAATTCGGGTGAGTAGAACTCCCGAAATCGATCTTAGCATGAATTGTATTTTCTGAGCGTCGTTGGTCAAAGGTGTATTGTGAAATAGGGGTGTTGGAATTATTAAAAGAGGTCACTGGTTCCGTGCAAGCCGTTTGGGCGGAATTTCTGCTACCAGGGCAGGGCCTCTATGGGTGGTTGGGTCTCGCTGTGGTGGGACAGACGCGACTTAAGTCGGAAAAAAACCCTAAAAATGTTTTATTCTGCACTTTTTGACTTTGAGAGCTAGAAGACGACCCCAGGAGAGTTCTTGAACGTTTTTCACCATTCTTGAGGTTAAAGGTAAGGATTTTACTCCCCAAATCCATGTTTCGATCTGTAGAATGTAAATTCATGAGTAATTATTGATGGGGGAGGGTTTTGTTATAGATTCTATAGTGGAAACAACCCTAATTTGGATAATTGAGATCATATGTTTGATCTAGGGTTCATAGAATTGTTATAGTTCCGAATAATTAGACCTTTAATTGTTGATCATTGCGTATAATTGTTGTTTGTAAACCTAGAACAAGCGAAAAGAATCCAGAAAGGGAAGATTCAAGTGCCTTAAGGGATTCAAGCTTGGATTCGAGGTAGGTGATGGTTGTGATTTCATGTTGGTGTGATATATGTTTGTAATTGCTCATTATAATGCATGTATGTATGCGAATGTTATATTATTGATCAGCTTAATCGTAAATGAGGATAATTGAATAATTGTATGCGATGAATCACCTCTTGTTGTATGATTATGAGAATATACATTGTGATTGTGATTGTGGTTTGTTGAATGGATCGGTTGCCACGTTCTGGTATAACTAATTCCGACATAACTAATTGGGATCGGTTGCCACGTTCTGGCATAACTAACTTGGATCGGTTGCCACATTCCGACATAACTAATTAGGATCGGTTGCCACATTTTAGTATAACAAATTGGGATCGGTTGCCACATTCCGGCATAAATATAGGATCGGTTGCCACGTTTTGGCATAACTATTGGATCGGGTACCACGTTCTGGTATGCTAACAGTTTGGGTGTAGGTTCCATGAGAGGACCATTGAATTGGGTTCCGTGAGAGAGCCATTGAATTGTGTTGTGTATCTACTTGTGATGATTACGTTCATATCTAATGATGATTGATATTGGAAGACTGTATGTTACTCTAAATTGATAAACAATGTGTATTATTGAGAATGTGGGATTGATCCTGTAAAGATGACTAATATTGTATATGTTTGGTATATGCATGTTTTGTAATGTTGTCGTTATTTGCATATATTTCACTCAATGGGATAGCCACGTGATCCTACTGGTACACTATGGTTGTGTACTGATACTGCACTTGCTTGTTCTTTGTTGAATACAAGGCATCTTCAGGCGTCTATTGATAGACCTCAGCTAAGTGACTATTGAACGTGACCGAATTCAAGGGTGAGCCAGTTCTTTGAGGCTGCCATGGATCTTTCTTGTTTAAGTCCACTCTTTTCGTACTCAGACTATTTGTTTAAGGTGTTGTTTAGTTTCGGGGTTGTACCCATTGTTCTTAGAGTTGTCGTGAGTAGAGTTTTGGTACAATGACTTTCAGGTTTTAGGGGTTGTTCTTCCGCATTAGTTGGTTAGTTTATTAAAACCTTGGATTTTATGGAAACTTTATATAATTTATGCATTTAAACTTGCTTCCGTATCTTTAAATATGTAGTATTTTGGTTAAGGCTGCTTAGTTGGATTATAGTAATGGTTCTCCCATTGGAGGGCTAGTGTGGGTGCCAATCACGACAGTCTGGGTTGTGATAAAGTTGGGATAAGATCCCTAGGTTCATTGATCTCATTGTACCAAAATGAGTCTAGTAGAGTCTTGCGGAACGGTACGATGACGTCCGTACTTTTCTTCGAGAGGCTATAGGACTTTAGGAAAAACTCAATTCTTGTACTTCTTCGTGTTATGACTTGAATCCAATTGGTATCTGGGTGATACAAATTTGTATCTTTCCCCCTTCATTCTACGGTCCGAACTAGAGCAACAAATGTCATAACGCCATCACTAGCAAGAGAGGATGTGTATAGACTACCGACAGTTGAATATAGTCATCATTTAGAACAAGTATCCATTGCCTTGGATAGATGATCTTTTGACCAATTGCAAGGTGCATCGATTTTCTCTAAGATTGATTTAAGGTCTAGTTACCATCAGTTAAAGATTGAGGAGGTTAAGAATTGGGTTTGACCAAGTTATGTGAATGAAATTAGTAGTTTTGTGGGGCTCGCTAGCTACTATTGTCGCTTGTGGTATGAGTTGAGTCCAATTGGTATCTACCAATTCCAATTGGCATCTCAACGAAGTGAACTAGACACCGTAGTCCCGGCTAAAGGGACACAATCAAGTTAATTGGAACGGAGAAGATTCCAATTGGTATCTGACATTGGGGGCCGTATAAGGCATGGATCATCAGTAACGGTTGTCTATGGAAAGAACTAATTATAAAATTTGGATTTTATTTTCAAGTTGTAACTGCTTGAGTATCGTGAAACTTATTGAGAAAAGAAAGTCATCATGAGGATACGTACAAGGGTCTAGATAATCTAAGAGTGATTCGTGAGATGAAATCTGGACGTATGTCAGAACCAATTAATAATCGAGTGAAAGTCTGGGTGTATCCTTGGGATGTGTGGGTTATGGTGCCGTGTTAATTAGAATGAGCTAGCTCGCGTATCCTGGGGATAAAAAATGATTTTTCCTAGCTTGGGGATTTATAGTAGATTTGTTTGGTAAAGCTGGGAACCTTGGAAAATTTTAGAAAAATGAAAAGAACCCAGAAATTATTGGCAGGGTTTCTGTTTTCATCGGGGCCACTGGGGCGGGATTTTCCCTCCACAGCGAGACCGCCAGTGCGGGATTTCTCCCGCCAGAGCGGGATAGAACAGGACATAATCTCAGCCCTGTCTCCTCTGTTTTCCCCTAATCACAATTATGAACCCTGAATAGTACTCGAACTAACCCTCATGATCTAATTCATTGTTCAACAATCGAATATAAGTTGTAAAGTGTGTTAAATTGTGGAGAACCTGGGCATATGAGGAGGAAATCAACGAGGCTGTGGAGGCCGGGGAAATAGTAATGCGGGTAGAGGAGTAGCAGAGCCAGGCAAAGAGGTTGCCCGCCAAGATGACAGGGCTCAGTTTTATGTTTTCTCAAGCAAGACTGAGTTTGAGGGTGTGATGCAGTGATCACTACTGCTACTCTTGTTTGTGCCCGAATGTCTATTATTTTGTTTGATTCGGGTTCTACTTATGCGTATGTGTCAGTTTAATTGCCTTGGGATTTGATGTGGTTTGTGATATACTTGATGCCCCCATTCATGTTTCTATGCCAGTTGAAGAGTCAGTCATAGTCACCCATATGTATCGTGTTGTCCTGTTGTGGTTATGAATTTTCAGATTTGGGTTGATTTGGTTAGTCTGGATATGACTGACTTGATATAATCCTAGGCATGACTTGGTTGTCCCCTTATTATACCGGGCATATTTTAAATACTAAGTCAGTAACTCTAGAGATCCCTGGTAGGGAAAGATTAAAGTAGGGAAGGGGTGTACAAGCCTAACCTAGCTAAGATCATATCCTCCATTCGAGCTAGGAAACTGGTAGGGCAGGGTTGTTTGGCTTATTTGGCTCATGTTCGGGATGGTGATGTTGAGTCTCCCTCTATTGAGTCTATTCATGTGGTGTCTGAGTTCAAGGAAGTGTTTCCTATGGATTTAACTGGTATGCCTCTGGATAGAGATATAGATTTATGCATTGAATTGGAGACTGACACTCGCCCCATTTCCATCCCTCCGTATCGTATGGCTCCAGCAGAATTAACAGAGCTTAATGCTCAAATCCAAGAGCTTCTTCATAAAGGGTGTATCCGTCCTAGTGTTTTCAAATGGGGTGCTCCTATCTTGTTTGTTAAGAAAAATGAGGGTAATATGAGGACTGCTGATTTGATCTTAATCCATAAGAAAGTGTGTATAAAAATGGGGTAAGTCCTTTGAATTTGATGAGTATACCTGAGTTTGAGGTGTTATCTTGATGAAAATGTTGACTTGTAGCGATAGTCAGGGCTGACTGAGCATAATGGTAATAAGAGTTTGTGGTAGATTGTGATGCGATGCAATTATATAAAAATATTATGGCTAAGGAAATTTGGTGTAGTAATTATGACTTGCGAGTATCTAAGGTTATGGTTTTCTAATATTGGGTGAATAATGTGGTTATATGGAAAATTTTAAGAGATGGTGGGGCACCACTTGAATCGAATTTAAAAGAGCTAGAGTCATAATGAAGAAAAATAGTGGGATGAAGTGTAGCCTTTAGAGAGAGGCGAGAGAAAGAATATTTATTTAATTGCAAAGGCTGAAGAGATATCTTTAGAGACGTAGATAGTTGGGTTCAAAGATGCGTGAGTTCATTTGTTTTGTTGTGGCTATGGTAATATTGTCATGGGTCCATCAGATAGGTTAGAAACTATTGAAAAAGACTTGAGAAAAGATTGTGTAGACATTAGCTCGAGTGTGATAATAAGTGCCTTGTTTTGTTTCGAGTTTAGTAATGAGTATGAATGAAATTTTAGCGAAAAGATATTGTAAGATCGATGGGGATGCGATCAATGATAAGCGAAGATTCTGGATTTCATAAAAATCTTCAAGGTATAAACTAATGTTGATAGATAAGGGGATTGTGTTATACCGTTGGGTTTACCATTCAGATTTTTCATTGTAAGTCTACATTCGTGGTGATATATTTTGTCAAGGTATGAAGGTGTAAGGTGAGGAATGATCAATTGTATCAGGTATTGAGAATGTGAAAGGACTTAGACCTAGTTTGAGTCGTAAATTTTATTAATATTGATTGTTAAGTACCTAAGAAAGATTTCATATAAAAAAAAGTATTGGTTTATAATAAGGTAATTGGTCGGAGTGTTATGATGGTTGTTAGTATTGTGAGTATGATTCACTATCTATGCTCTCGTATGTTTTCACTTTTGTGGGTGGATCCCTAGTGGTGGATCAGGGGTACTAAGTTCTGTGATGTTCTCTTGGTGAGTGGGATGATTGGGAAGATTTGGTTATTTTAAAGGACATATTTGGTGTTATCTTGGAGTTGTTAAAGTATTTCAGTGGTTCTAGTTGTACCACCTTGCTTATGAGAATTTATAGAAGAGCTACCTTGCGCATTTATGGTTTTCTGACAATCTTGATATTCATCTTGTCGTCGAGGTCATGTATCGATTATCTATGGTTGAATGTGGGGATCATTGAATCCAATTCTATTGTTCTTAAGAGGTAATCCACAATTACTAAATCTAGCATTTCGATAGTGTTGTTGGATGGTTTGTATGTTTGGTCATATCTCTCAAGAAGTATCTGATGTCTAAAGATTGAAATGTTTTGTAACTTAAGCTCATGGAAATTTATGTTGTGGGATAGAGATGTTGTTAAGAACTATGATTATTTGAGTATCATGAGCTTGTGTTGGTTGGTTTAGGTTCACCTCTAATTGTGGCGAGTTTTGATATTGGATTTTATCATGGTTATGTGAGAAAAGATTCGTCCTAATGTTTGTCTCAAAATCCTTGATAACATGTTGCAGACATGTGTACAATCAACTTTGGGGGTTATTGGAAATAACATTGTTGTTAGTTAAGTGTACATACAATAATAATTATCACTCGAGTATTGTGATAACTTCATTGAGGCATTGTATGAGAGGATGTGTAGGTATTCAATTGGTTGATTTGGGGGCGAAGATTATATCATTAGGCAGTTCAGGTTCTATACCTTTGGCCGGGTATAGGATGCTCTGGCAGCGTGTGGTTGATCGATGTATCATCTCTATAGCTCTTATATGATGGTTGTCGGTTAGAGAAACTCCCACAATAGTTATTGTATTTTTATATACATCAGTTCATTTGTATTTCTATATACATCTCAGATTTATCGTATCTTTGCATACACACAGAGTTATAGCATGTTTTTAAACAACTTTTCTTTATATTGCACTTGTTTTAAATTGCTTTATATTGAAATGAGTCAGCCAGGTTGAGTTGAGTTGAGCCAGGTAAGTTCTTCAGTTTCTTTCAGATCCCTTTTCTAGCCTATGTTTTTTAGCATTCCAACTCGCATACTCGTACATTCAATGTACTGATGCCAGTTGGCCTGCATCATCTTATGATGCAGATTCAGGTAACCAGGATCAACACGCAGTGCCTCGTTGATCCAGTTGAGCAACTCAGAGTCAGTGGTGAGCCTCCTTGCATTTCGGAGGACTCTTTTATTCGCTTTCTAGTTTAGTTCATTAGGATGTTGTGGGGTTTGTCCCAACATCCATCTCAATTGTTTAAGAGGCTTCATAGACAGTTAGACAGTTAGTAGTTTAGTAGTCTTTACATTATTCATTCAGATGTTGTTTAAAGTCTAAGTTGCCATTTTGGCTAAGATGTTATTTCTTTAAGTTATTGTTTAAACTTCTTATGCTGAGTAATTCTTCCGCGGAGTTCAGAAAGCCAGGCAAAGGGTTCGCTTGGGACCAACAATGGTCTGCGAGTGCCTGTCCCGCCCAGGGTGTAGGCTCGGGGAGTGACACTTGATAAGTTGGACTCTGCCTGAATATGAAAGGAACCTAGCTATCCAATTCTAAATTCTTCCCACAATCTTGTCATTTAGTGGTTGTCATTGCACAATAGTTCCTCTCTTAGTAAATAAGGGGACTCCCAAGTATCTGAAAGGAATTGTGCCTTGTGAGAAGCCTAGTTCCTGCAATATATCTTGTTGCTTTTCAAGTGATACTCTTCCAAAATAAATGGAGCTTTTGTCTACATTAGCTTCCAGCCCAGAAGCTGGTGAAAAGACTTTGAACAATTCATAGACTTGTCTAACAGATGTGAGCTCACCTTTACTAAACAAGAGGAAGTCTTCAGCAAAACTTAATTGGACTAGATGCATTTTTGCACACCTTGGATGGTACTTGTAAGTTGGGGGACTGTCTCAGTTGTTTCAGCAATCTAGTGAAATATTCCATGGCTAAGACAAAGAGATAAGGGGACAGTGGATCTCCTTTTCTTAGCCCTTTTTTTTCTCAAAGGGAGTACTAGGGCAACCATTTATCAAGACAGTGTAGGAGACTGTGCTTATACATTGAAAAATTCAGTCCACAAATCTACTAGGAAACTATAATTGAATCAGTACATGTTTCAGGAATTCCCATTCCACTGAGTCATATGCTTTCCTCATATCGACTTTCAGCATGTATCTAGGAGATACCTATTTCCTCCCGTAGCCCTTTACCAGTTCATTGCTCAAGATAATGTTATCATTTATCAGCCTTCCTAGTACAAAATCAGACTGCCCTTTATCTATTAGGCTATCCATCACACTCTGCATTCTATTGGTGAACACTTTTGAAATAATTTTGTACAACACAGTACAACAAGAGAGAGGTCTATACTCTAAAATCTTAAATTGTTGGTATATTTTAGGGATTAGTGCCACAGTAGTGCAGTTTATGGCTTTAAACAACTTCCCTGATATGAAAAATTCCTGGATGGCAATAGTGATCTCTTCCCCTACAATTTCCCACACTTTATTCAAACCATCACACCCGGTGCTTTACTGTCATTTATTCCCTATAGAGACTGAATTATTTCATCTCTTGAGACAATGGCTATAAAGTGTGCTTGTTGCCCTCTATCAAATCTAGGTCCATCTCTCATTGCTTGTAGATTCACTGCTGGCAGTTGTGTTGCACAAGTCTCCAAAAGTTTATTGTAAAAACCAAGTATCTCCTCTTCTATATCACTGCTACTTGTCAAAATACTTCCATCTGCACTGGTGAGGCTGTTGATTCTGTTCTGGGTAGTCTATTTTTTAGACTAGTATGAAAATAAGTTGTATTACCATCTCCCAGTTTCAACCATTGCACCATCGACTTTTGTTTCATGATGATTTCCTCAACATTTATCCATTTCTCTAGTTTTAGTTTCAGCTCCCTTTCCGATTCAATCAAGTTTGTAGGTTGGCCTGGCTGCCTCATAGAGGATTGTACATCATGTAATTGTTGTCTCCTTAAATTTTAGTTGTATTGAGCATCTTTAGCACTTGCTTCACTCTCTTTAATTTCTGCCACACTTTCCTCATTCCATTTCCTCTTTGATTATCCTACCATGCATTCTCACAATCTCCTGGAACTCTACATGCTTTGCTAGATGATTTAGAAATTTAAAAGGCCTAGGTCTCATCTCATCCTATTGGGAAAAGTTAATACTAAGTGGTGAATGATCAGAATAGCCCCGATCAAGAATCTGTACCTCAAAATTTGTCCTATCCAGCATCCACTTTGTGTTTACTATAGCCCAATCAATTCTACTATATGTCTATTTTTCCAAGTAAAATCATGACCTTTGTGCTTTAGTATTGTCATACTTGTGTCCCTCGTATAATAATCAAAGTCTCTTATCTCTACCTCTTGCACAGGGGCTCCCACCAATCTATCTTCTCATCTATGGAATGTATTATAGTCTCCCATAGCCAGCCATGGTGTCTGTTGGTTGTTGTATATATTCCTTAATTGCTACCATAAACTTCTTCTATCTTCTATGGTGTGAAGCCCATAGATAGCAGTGAAACTGAAGTTCAAATTTATACCCCTAAACACCAACTCTGTATGTATATATTGAACAGTTTCCTCTATTAGACTGCA
Organism: Solanum chiquidenum; assembly: GCA_029582725.1. Lineage (NCBI taxonomy): Eukaryota > Viridiplantae > Streptophyta > Magnoliopsida > Solanales > Solanaceae > Solanum > Solanum chiquidenum. The sequence continues at coordinate 5,239 of JAJOOS010003452.1, read as the reverse complement.
ACTTATTACTTGAGGATCCCACATTATCCAGATTCTCCCCTTTGGACTTGAAGTAGAATTAGTTAAGCATTTCCATCCAAGAGCAATTTTCCTCAAGGTATGGTCTTCATGTTGAGATTTAATCTTATGTTCTAACAAAGCTATAATACTAACTTTAGTAGTCTTTATAAACAGTGCTACTTCCTTCTATTTATAAACTTTATTTAAACCTCTTATGTTCCATGTAATTAGCTTCATTTAGGATAGATGAAAGTTTTACCTTACCCCACCACTTTTTGTCCTCCTGCCCCTTTCCCTATACTAGCTATATGTCTAGTATCATTGTTATGAAGTATGTTAAACTCATTTGTTGTGGGAATTATAGCTTTGCCCATGTATTGTGTTTGTCCTTTTGTTGTCGATTTTCCTCTAGCCTCCTCCCAAATCTCCTCACTCTCATGAACTATTACATGTTATTCTTCATTTTGCTGATGAGTTGAATTAGCTAGATCTTGTCCTTCTTGCCCGTTCTACAGTCACTGGCCTTGCCACATCAACCCCTTGTTCTACCTCAGGGTCATTACTTGGTTCTACTCGAGGCTCCACCATCTTTTTTTCCCACTTTGTTCTTGGTTTCAAGAACTTGTATTTAGGCTTATGTGTGTCCTCTTTTGGCTGACACTTGTGCCCAATAATCAGACACGTTTTACAGTAAGCCGACACCCATTCGTATACCACATTTTGAGTCAATTCTCTCCCTTTAGGATCTTCTACCTTAACCTCCACTGGCATCTTTTGATTGATATCCATCTCAACTAGGACTCTAGCATAAGATACTCTCTCGATCTGTGTTGTGCATTAATCAACGTACATCGGAATACCCAGCCCACTACTAATTCTTCTTAGTGACTGCATTCCCCAGAAATTCAAAGGAAGGTTCGGGAACTTAACCCATATTTGAATGGTTTGCATAATCTTTTTACTGAGATCAAACTCCGGCGACCAAGTCATCACTATTATTAGTTTGTTTTCGAGCATGTGAGGCCCTAAATATAGCACTTCATCCCTATCCTCAAAACTATTGAATCACACAATAAAGTAACCATCATTATGGTAAAATACCTTGGGTTTTTCTATGTAGTTCCATTGTGCCGAAATATATCGTTCTACTGCAGCAATAGTTGGGTCAGCCCCCACAACATAGTGAATTAGAGTGTGTTTCCATCTCACAGTCTTGAGCTCTACTTCGTCTTTGTGTAAAGGATAGGCTTCTTAGATATAGATTCCTAGTATAGTTAAACTATGTAAAAGGTTAAGTTGTGATGTCTAAGGACACTACTTCTCCTTAATCCTTGACACCTAGTTCCCGTAGGTTTCTTAGCTATTTGGTTTTCTATATATATTCATTATTGTTGTACATATTAAATACATGAATAAAGAACTCTTTCATGGTATCTGAGCCTTTTGGTTTAACAACCAATTTTTTTTTCTTTAACGTTCTGAGTAAAAAAATAAATAATCACAAACGACCTATCCCAATGGGAGAAACTAATGCGAACACCTCTGCCTTGGCAACTTCAGTTGTTTCAACGAATTCCATGGGAAACTATTTTTCTACGCCTAATCTCACTCACCAGTTGCCTGTAAATCTCACGTCAACAAATTTTCTGCTTTGGAAGACACAATTTCTTCCAATGATTTGTGGTTGTGGTCTTAACCATTATATTGATGGTAGCGAACCAGTACCACCGCGCATTTTGGATAGTGATCAACCAAATCCTGCATATAAGGTTTGGGTGCGTTAAGATCAACTCGTCTTGAGTTGGATAGTTGCTTCAGTTTCAGAGAGCATTCTCCCCCAATTGGTCGGAGCAGAAATAGCTCGTGCGGCTTGGGAAAAACTTGTGGTAGCCTATGCCACTGGATCTAAACCACTGATTCGAGAACTTAAGGCGCAATTACACAACTTGCATCGTGATAATGCTACCATTGAATGTTACGTGCAAGGGGCAAAAGCGATTGCTGATAAGTTAGCTGTCTTGCAGCACCTAGTCACTAATGATGACTTAGTGGAGTTTGTTCTTGCTGGATTAGGCCCTACCTATAGCCCCTTCACAAGATCTCTTGAATCACGTCATGAGGATGTTACTTTTGATGCACTTTATGGTATGTTGTTGAATGAAGAAAGACAATTAAAACGTGAAGATGCTAGTACTGTTATTGCCCCAACAACACAATACACACAAAGTTCAATCTCTACACATCGTGGACGCGGTAGGGGGCGTACTAGTCAAGGTCGTGGACGATTTTTTGGCCATGGAAGTTTACCACAATCTCAAAGTCGGCATTATGCCCCCACAACTCATTCAGGAACTTACTCTGGAAATCCACCACCTTCCTCTGATTTTTCTGGAATTATTTCCAAAAATTGTGAATGAAAGGGTCACATTGCACGTGTTTTTCTGTCACCTAAGCCTATGAATGTAAATCGGGTATCTGGACGTCCCTCTTCAAATCTAGCAAGTACATCTTCCCAAGCGGCACAAAATTGGTTGATGGATAGTGGCACCACTCATCATCTGACATCTGATCTCGACAACCTTGCAATTCACTCAGAATATCATGGTCCCGATGAAGTTACCCTAGGTAATGGTTCAAAATTGCCCATATCACATATTGGTAAAGGATCTCTATTTATTTTTGATAAGTCCTATGTTCTTGATAGTCTTCTTCATGTTCCCACTACTACCCAAAATTTACTATCTATTAGTTCTTTTACTAATTCTAACCAAGTGTCCATTGAATTTTTTCTTAACTATTTTTTGATTAAGGACTTGGAAACGAGGGAAAATCTTCACAAATGATCGAATGATGGAGGTTTATATTCCCTTCCGATGTTGAAGTCAATTTCTTCACCAGCTTCATATGCAACTTCACTTGGTGTTTGGCATGCGCGTTTGGCTCACACATCCTATCCTACCGTTCATCGGGCTTTGCCATTTAATACTTTTATTTCATCTAGTTGTGGGTCTTCTAGTTTGTGTCCAACCTGTGATGTTAGCAAGAGTCATAAAATTCCATTTGTTGAGTCTAGATTTAATTTGTTCGGATGTTTGGGGTCCATCACCTGTTATTTCGAATGATGGATATAAATATTATGTTATTTTCTTTGATCACTATAGCAAATATACTTGGATCTATTTTCTTAAATTCAAGTCTGAGGTTCTTTCTGTTTTTATTCAATTTCGAAAAATTGTGGAAAAATACTTCAGTCATCCAATTAAGAGCTTTCAAGCAGATTGGGGAGGAGACTATCAGACATTAACCTCATATTTAAGAGACAATGGTATTACACAATGTTCTTCTTGTCCTTATACCCCAGAACAAAATGGTTGTGCTGAACGTAAACATCGACATATTATTGAGACGAGTCGTGCCTTATTAACACATGCAAGTGTTCCTTTCAAATTTTGGACAAATGCTTTTGATACTGCTGTTTATATCATAAATAGATTACCAATTCCCCGTCTAAATAATCAGCCTCCTTTTCACATCCTTTTTAATTGTGATCCTGATTACTCTTTGTTGCGTGTGTTTGGTTGTCTTTGCTTTCCATGGCTTCGCCCTTATATAAAGGATAAATTATCTTCTCGTTCTAAGCGGTGTGTGTTTTTGGGGTATAGCAAAATTCATAAAGGTTATAAGTGTTTTGATCCTACTTCTTCTAAATTTTTTGTCTCACGTCATGTTGTTTTTGACGAAACAATTTTTCCCTTTGCTGCTCAGGATGACGCTATGGTGCCTACTACATCAACCAATGATGCCCCGCTTACTGTCCAGATACCTTCTCCACTTCCACAACCAATTGTGCCTATTTTTTCCTTATTGCACTCGTCTGGTTCTTCTCCTGCTACAGTCAGTGCAACCTTATTGGATAATTCATCCTCCCCTCACTTTGCACAACTCTACTATTATGTCTCCATTTCGAACAGTAGGAGCTACATAATTCAACTTCATGCCCAGCGCATCGAGTCGATTCCCTTGAAATAGATATGCTCATGTTTTCTGCTCAGGTTCTTTCCCCTTTCCTGCCGATTCTGGACATAAATCCATCGATACTTTGCTAGTAGATGCTAGGCCAGTTGTATCGTGGTCTCCTTTCGTTTCCTGGTCAGAATAGAGGTTTTATTCCCTTTCAAATCCGGCCACTGTTCACTTACGTTTATTCCTACACTATGGATTTCCCCTGTCTTCTCGGTGTTAGAGTTCCCTATAGACGTATTTCCTCTGATTACCGTCTTCTTCCGTCCTTTGGACATTGGGTGCACTTTAGATCACTTATCGTGCACTGAGAGAAAACATATGTTTTGCTCCAATGATCATCCTAAACATCACATATATGACATACGTTCCATTTAAAAGATTGGGTAGGTGTGCACAACCCACTCTTTTGAATAGTACCACAATTGACATCCATGTGGTACGGACAAGGATATCCATCATCCAACCAATATTTATCACAAGCTATCATATCAATAGTAGTACCAAAATGTTTGAAGTAAAAGAAATATTTGTACAAAAAATAAAATATATACAAGAACTAATCAACTAAAAATTAAAACTTTAAAATTAGGAATTTGCTATCTTTTCCAAGTCTCCGGCAATGGTGCCAAAAACTTATTGCATCCAAACGCACATCCAAGTATCGTACAAGTAATATAGTTACTCCTTTTAGGACCCGGATGTCAACCCACATGGACAAAATTTCATAGTGAATAACTAACTCAAGTTTAACAATTAAGATGAACAAGTGCAATTTTAACAAAAATAAAGTTAATGTGGTTCTTTGTTTGTTAAGTTACCTATCCTAGTGAAAGACGAAGGGGAAGCCTGCGACAATGGTTCCACACTAGGCTTAGATGATTCACGGGGTTGATAATATGATTAGGATCTCCTGAGCCCCTAAACAATGTTATACAATCATGTTTTGTAGCCTTAACCCTACAACGAGGGTTTCTAGTTATTGATTTGAATAATAATTATATGGATTGAAGAATTCATACAAGAATCAAAGTGATGAAAAGATGAAAGGAGAACCCTTAAAAAGTGCAACCAAAGTTGTCCAAGAAGTGACCCAAGTCCTCCAAGTTGTCACCTCCAAAGTAGGTCCATTAAAATATCACATAGGTATCCTAGTTATAGTAGAAAATAGATATGACAATGGGGCGGGGAGGATGCTGGATGGGGTGGGTTTAAGGCT
>JAJOOS010003451.1:0-18450 GCA_029582725.1 Solanum chiquidenum | reverse complement strand
ACCAAGGAATAAACCCCTAATAGGCTAGACCATGCTATCATCTTACTAACATAACTAGGTTAATCTTAGCTAACTACCTTTGAAAACACACTAACATGAAAGTCCAAGCTACTCTAGGAAAGGTACAAGTGTCCTATCCTAGCTACCATGAAATAGTCCTAAACCAACTAAGTCATGCTACCCTTACAAGTGTACTAGATGATAAATGCAAGCTATCCATAGGGGAGTGTGATTCTTAACCCTAAGCTACCATGACTAATCCTAACTCAAGCTATCCTTGAAATGCATCTTACAATGCAAGTCAAGCTACCCTTAGGAGAGTCTAAGTCCTCTATCCCAAAGCTACCATGAAATGGTCTTGGCCAAACCAAGTCAAGCTACCATGAATGCATCCTAACAATGCTAGTTCAAGCTTACCCATAGGAGAGTATAAATCCTCAATCCTAGGCTACCATGACTACTACTAACTCATGCTACCATGACATGCATTGTACAATGTTAAGTCAAGCTATCCCTTAGGAGAGAATAGATCTTTATCCTAAGCTATCAACCTTGGTTTTATCCTACTAAATCAAGCTATACATGAAGGGATCATATATCACAACTTCAAGATATTCTAGTCTAACATGCTTTGATTCATTTTAGGTTAGTAGGTCAACCTAGAATCCTTCTACGTGAGAGAACCTAAAAATCCTAGCATATTCATGTCTAAGTGTATAAGAGGAACAAAATTACACCACAAGATCACATCATATTGACTTTACCCCCAAATCCCTAACAATGATGGCTACAAGCCCTACTTTCAAGCTTAACTTCATTCTATCATGATCCATGTCTAAATTATAAGCCATTCAATCACATTGTTTCTTAGAAGGTGATTCTAGTCATACTTGATCATAAAGGTTCAATTCCAACTTTAAAAGTCAAGATCATTCCTATTAAATTAAGTCTAGTTCAATTCATGATTAGATGATCCTAACTATGATCAATTAGTATTCAAGACATTGAAATACGAAGATCACTTTAGAACCTTCAATTTTGCCTCTAATGGCATCAACCCACAATATTCATATTCATCAATTTAGATTAGAGTTCATCATTGAAATCACATGAATTCATCATAATATTATTAAACAAATACAATTCAATCATAATTTGGTGATATCCACTAGATTGGAATCACACCCAGGCGCTACCCACAATGCAATCACAACCCTAGCTAGAATTGGGTTTTTGAGTTCACAACTGGGGGAGTCTATGGGGGCTCCATGGGTAGAAGAACCCATGGATGAATAAGCTTCACATACCTTAGATCAATTCCCTAAACCAAGCTTGAAATCAATGGATAAACGACCTAGATGCTACCCCTCTTCTTCTTCTTCTTCCTTGCTTCTAGAGAGAGGATTTCTTGGGGAGTAATTTGGGGATCTTTAGATGAATGAGTTCAAGTTATTAGTTTAGGGTCTATTAACTATTTATAGGAGATAAATTAACTAATTAATAACTCCTCCTAACCCCTAAACTAATTACTAAACTAACCCCTAAACACTAACTTAAAAACTAAAACTGAAAAACTGGCATTATCTACGACTTCACCATCTACGGACCGTAGATTGATCTACTGTCCATGGTTTAGTCTTTTGGTTTGGGTCAGATGCTCATATTTTGCAGGCCTGTGCAGGCCTGATCCACGCCCATGACCTAGGGGGTAGGTTGATCTAAGGGGCGTGGATTGCAACCGTAGGTCACACTTTTTGACTGTTTAGGGGGACTGTTTTGGGGTCCTCGAGGAGGACCCCTTGGGTGGTCCTTGGGGAGTTGTACCAGTACGTTTAACCCCTAAACATGTCATTCTAAGTACGGTATCCATTTATTTTAATTTTAACCCTAATACGACACACCAAATCTCTTTCCAAAGACTCTAGAACTCACTAGTTCAACTAACTAAAATATGGGGCGTTACAAATTAACACCATTGATACATCATAATCATATTTATGCATGGAGTGTGTGTGTGTGTATAATTGTCCTTGCAATGACACAACAACAACATTATCATCATAGACACTTCCCTCTCAAAGTGTTCATTAATATCACAATCATGCATCATTCACATATATTGCATTGAAGGATCATAGACCATGTAAATCAACACATCTAACATTCATTGTAGTAGACATTTATATATATATTCACAATTCAAGTAGTTCATTCATTACATGTATAAGCTCATATACTCATATTATAGGTCATGTGGGTTAAGTCTTTCCACAATAGCACCATATACAATTAAGCATGCATAATAGCCACCTTCTTAAAGCATCAACATTCATATTAGCTATTAACCTTAAGTCCTTAGAAGTCATCTTCATATTATGAGCATTACTATCAAGCAATACCTCACATGGTCATCATGTACACCCAACTTTCAAGGTAAACTAACCACATGCCTCATTCTTGATCAATTATAGTCATATAGGAAACATATTAACTCAATCTCAACATTACACAACCATGATCCATCATATAAGTCATAATCAAGTCAATTCATGTTTAGAAGCTTTACCCTAAATCTATTCATGTCTAGGTGATCTAATCTAAAGCATTACATGAAGAAGTTCACTATTCTTAGAAGGTCAAATAAAAACCTTCAATTAGCCTCTTCCATGGCATAGCCCTAATCACATCAATTCACCTTATAAATCTTAGATTTATCAAGTATACATGTATTATCATACTTAGATAATGCAACTTCATCATAATTAACTTGCATCCAATCAATTGGACCAACTTGCAAAACCATCACATAATGTAAAGAAGAACCATAGCTAGCTGGGGTCTCATGGATTCTTGAAGAATTTGAGTTAAAATCATATAAAATCAGTCTTATATTCATAAACAAAAATAATTCAACCTTTAAAAGTGACTTTGAAAGGAATCCATGGAGTTGAGTTGAAACCCTAGGTAATTGAGTTTTCTAGAATTGAGTTAAAAGTTTTTGAAAGGGCCCCTTGGGTGATAGCTTCCCAAGGATGAAGAACTCCTATACCTTAGGTGTAGAATCCTTCCAAAGTCGTATTGAAAATCTCCTTCCTTCAAGCTTGCCTTGATCTCTTTCTTTGTTCTTCAATGGAGGTTCTAGATAGAAAATTCTTGGAGAGAAGAGTAGTTGGGTTTTGATTTGGGGTCTTGGGTTATAATGATTTAATGACTTATTTTAGGGTATTATTAGCTTATATAGGTGATTAATTAACTAACTAATTGACCTCCCTTCATCCTTAATTAATTACCTAATTAATTCCCAAACACTTAACTAAAAACTAAAAGGTCAAAATCTGGCAGCACCTACGCCCACCCATCCACAGACCATGGATGGGTCTATTGGCCATCGTTTGGCCTCGTGGCTAGGGACTGAGGCTTGAAGTTGCAGGCCTCAACATGCCTTGACCTACGCCCATGACCTACGGGGCGTGTTCTGGTCTACAGGCCGTGGTTGGCCATCTGTGGTTCACCAAAATTTTCTAGATTTAGGGACTGCTTTGGGGTCCTCCTCAAGGACCCCTTGGGTGGTCCTTGGGGAGTCGTACCTAGACGTTTAACCCCTAAAACCCCTATTCTAAGTATGGGAACCATTTTTACAAGTTTTATCCCTCATACGACACTCCAAAACTCTTACCAAAGGCTCTAGAACTCACTAAATTACGGGGTGTTACATCATCCCCCACTTGGGAACATTCTTCCTCGAATGACACTTTAAACACTTTTTGGAATTAAAGACTCAAGACTAGCAGCCCAATCATGCATGAAACATCACAATAATGCACAACTCAAACTACACTATTCACAATGTGCACTTATTCACATATATTGCATTGAAGGATCATAGACCATGTAAATCAACACATCTAACATTCATTGTAGTAGACATGTAAATATATATTCACAATTCAAGTAGTTCATTCATTACATGTATAAGTTCATATACTCATATTGTAGGTTATGTGGGTGAAGTCCTTCCACAATAGCACCATATACAATTTAACATGCATAATAGCCTCCTTCGTAAAGCATCAACATTCATAGCTCATTCATATTAGCTATTAAGCTTAAGACTTCTCAAGAAATACCTCACATGGTCATCATGTACACCCAAATCTCAAGGTAAACTAACCACATGCCTCATTCTTGATCAATTATAGTCATATAGGAAACATATAAACTCAATCTCAACACTACACAACCATGATCCATCATATAAGTCATAATCAAGTCAATTTATTTTTAGAAGCTTTACCCTAAATCAATTCATGTCTAGGTGATCTAATCTAAGGAATTACATGAAGAAGTTCACTATTCTTAGAAGTCACATATAAACCCTCAAATTGCCTCTTCCATGGCATAGCCCTAATCACATCAATTCACCTTAGAAATCTTAGATTTATCAAGTATACATGTAGAATCTTACTTAGATCATGAAATTTCATCATAATTAACTTACATCCAATCAATTGGACCAACTTGCAAAACCATCACATAATATAAAGAAGAACCATAGCTAGGGTTGGGGATCTCATGAATTCTTAAAGAATTTGAGTTAAAAGAATATAAAATCAGTCTTATATTCATAAAAAAACACAATTCAACCTTTAAAAGTGACTTTGAAAGGAATCCATGGAGTTGAGTTGAAACCCTAGCTAATTGAGTTTTTTAGAATTGAGTTAAAAGCTTTTGAAAGGGCTCCTTGGATGATAGCTTCCCAAGGATGAAGAACTCCCATACCTTAGGTGTAGAATCCTTACAAATTCATATTGAAAAGCTCCTTCCTTCAAGCCTTCCTTGATCTCTTTCTTTGTTCTTCAATGGAGGTTCTAGAGAGAAGATTCTTGGAGAGAAGAGTAGTTGGGTTTTAATTTGGGGTCTTGGGTTATAATGATTTAATGACTTAGTTTACGGTCTTATTAGCTTATACAGGTGATTAATTAACTAACTAACCAACCTCCCTTAACCCCTAATTAATTACCTAATTAATTCCCAAACACCTAACTAAAAACTAAAAGGTCAAAATCTGGCAGCACCTACGCCCACCCATCCACAGACCGTGGATGGGTCTACTGGCCATCGTTTGGCCTCGTGGCTAGGGACTGAGGCTTGAAGTTTCAGGCCTCAACATGCCTTGACCTACATCCATGACCTAAAACCCCTAAAACCTCTATTATAAGTACGGGAACCATTTTTACAAGTTTTAACCCTTATACGACACTCCAAAACTCTTACCAAAGGCTCTAGAACTCACTAGTTAAACTCACTAAATTATGGGGTGTTACAGAGGGGGGTAAGAGTGGGGGTAGAGGGGAGGGGGTAGAGTGGGGGTAGAGTAGGGGGTAGAGTGGGGGGTAGAGGGGGTGTATAGGGGAGGGTAGAGGGGGGTAAAGGAGGGTAGAGGGGGGTAAGAGGGGTAGAGGATGGGAGTATAGGGGGGCATTAAGGATAGTTTCGTAATTTTCATTTTAGTCCAAATTAAATGGGTATATTCTATATTACATTTAATTAAAAATATATATATATAAAGTACTTGAAGTTATTAAACACCCTCATGGACATGCCTTAGCTTTAAAAAGCTAAAGGCACAAGTCCAAGGGAGGGTCCAAGGCTAGTGGACCATTTCAAGGACCTTAAAAGCTCCCTTGGATTTTGCCTTAGTTTTATTTGGCAAGTCCATGTGGGCAAGGGGCGTTTTCGTAAATATTATTTTTAAGTTAAATTAAGAAGTGGGTGTATTTTATATTATTTCTAAATAATTATATAAGTTATTTTATATTAAAATACTCTCATAATAAATCACTTTCACAAACACCCACTTCAAATTAAAAAGTTCATCTTTCTCTCCTCTCCAATATTTCTCTCTCTAGAGTTCTTACATTGAAGAAGCTCAAGAACTTGAAGAATAGGACTCAAGAATCCATCTTCTCAACTCAAATTAGTGGGTAAAACTTCAATCAAGGTATGGGAGTCTTGATTTATGGAAAGTTTCCTTCCATAAATCCCTTAAACTCTTAATTTCAAAATTGGTAAATTGTTCAAAACTAGAGTTTTCATTCTAACCATGGGTTCTTCCTAAAAATGATTTCATTAGGGTAATTGTCTTATATTATGGATGATTTGATGTATAATGGTGATTTTTATAGTAAAACTCCCCATGAACCCATGAATTACCCCATGACCCCAATTTCATAAATTTGTGATGGGTGTATTGATCCAAGATGAATACTATGAATGATGACTATGATATTTTTGTTATTGAATCTTGTTTTAATCATGCCTAATGTAGTATTTCTAGGTGTGATTGTGTGAAATGATTCATGACCCTTGAAGGGTAAGTTATGAAGGGTTGTACATGTTATTGAATGTTGTGTACAAACTCATGATTCACTTAGAAAGTGAAGATCCTATGACTAATGTGTAAATTGAGGTATTGTTGAAAGGTCATTCTTCCTTACCCTTACACTTGATTATGTATGAATTTTCTAGGATGATGATAATGTTGTTGTGTTGATTGAAAAGCTATTCTCATGAAATATTATGAACAATAGTATAAAAGGTTTACTCACATGTTAATGTTGATTCTCAGGTTGAAAGTACATTCTCACTTTATTGAATCTATGAGTTATTTTATGGGTTGTATTGAATGAAGGGCAAAATATTCCTTCACACATGTAAATGCAATTCAAGACTAATTATGTATAATTTGAGAAATAATGCTTAGCACCGAGTGGATATGGTCAATGAGGTAGAGGCCCTCCCATCAATATAATAGGCCGGATCATCTAGATTATTCTCATGAGATGGAAGCTCCTCCGCCAATACAACAGGTCGAATTTCTAGAAGCGATCTCCATATCCCATAACTATGTGCCAACATAGGTCTTTAGCTAGTGGATCCACCTAAAAGTTAATACATTTAGTTCTACCATAGGAAAGTAGGACAACTTCTTTCGGTGTGGGGTTACATGACACCGAATTCCATGTCCCTCACATAAATTGGAGGTCCTATAAAACTCAGCGAGGTAAGTGCCCACTCGACGTGTCAGAGAGTGGGTCGGCGAACAAAACTAATGTCGCCGAATGGGTGAGAACTGGACGGTTTTTAAAGGCCAAAGGTTTAAACTTTCAAACTATTTCACTTTCCCTCACTTTTGAACATCCCAAACTCACATCCGCACTTTAGTATTCAATATTTTTGCATTTTTACCACATTTTAGTCATCGAATTTGTGTTCGGAGTGGATTACTTTACCGCCTAGCATTTCAACTTATCTAATCGGCATCAAAGGTTGGTTTTCTGAACCCTAAATCCTATTTTTAGCAATTTGTACTCTTATACAATTGATTTTGTCTTAGTGCTGCTTGTTGGTACTCTCTGATCATAATTTTATTTGTGTGTGCCTTTATTAATTTGATTATCGTGCCTTAAATGCCTTTAATGTTAAATTATCGAGTTTTTGTGCCTTAAAATTGGTAAAATTTTGTGGGGTTGTGCTTGCATGTTGTTGGGTTTAGTCGGGTGAAGTCTAAGTAGCCCGTATTTGTACCAAATGATGTATTTTTCCCAATAATGGAACGGTTGACGTCATTCTTAAGGGCAAAAGTTGTCAAATGGCCAAATTTGGCCAAACCGAGAGAAGTCTGAGTATCCCGGGGGCATGGGTGTAATGGGTCTTCGTTTAATTTGATAGGTGCATGTTTTGATATTTTTTTCGAGGGTTACGAGGTTGAATTTGAGAAGATGGGTTGAAAGTAGGCACGTTGGGTCATTTGGAGAGCTGGGTCAAGCTCGCCGAAATTCCCTATAGCGCCTTTAATTTCATGTTATATGTGAAGTTTGGTTCTGTAACTTTTGGCAAGAAGCCTGAGATCGCCAAAGTCACTCAACAACTCGCTAAAAGTCCTTCTTGATCGCCATTTGTCTGCACCCCTGACCCTTAATTGCACTGTAACTTTCGGCAGGCTAATCCTTGCTCGCCGAATGCTATCGGTGATTCACCACAAGGCCTTCCCATCGCCGACATGCCAAGTTTTTCTGAGATTTTTGAGCCAATCCTTTAGGCGAGCCCGATCTAGCTCGCCAAAGAGATTCAGCGACTCGCCGACTGGTTCGACGAGTCTGTCTACAACTGCTTTTCTATGCTTTTGTTTGAATTGTTTCCAACTCTTTTTCTGATGGTTTTACAGATATGGCAAGACCAAAAGTTGCCAGTAGAAACATGCCACCCCATAAGAAGGCTAAGGGGATAACTATCGATGAGGATGCAGCTGCATCCAGGAGCAAAGCCACCAAACTTCCCACAATTGGTGGGAAAGGCAAAGGTAAAGGGAAGGCATTTGCGTCACCGGAGGCTAGCTCCGATAGTGACGGGATCTACGCCACTATTGTAAGGCCAAAATACATAGTTTTAATCATTATTTGCATCACATTTATTATTTATATTTGTCCTTTTTAGCATGAATTTTATAGATTGTGCTAAATAGTATATTTTTATTTGTAAGATTAAATTGGTGGAAAAATGAAGAAGTTTGGAGCTAAAACGAATTAAAAATGGAAGGTTGAAAAAGGAAATCAAGTAGGTAGCTTAATTGATTAAATTTAATATAATAATATATTTATATATAAAGGTTGTTGGATGCAAAATTGCGGCATAATTAAAAATCTACCAATCCACCATTGCCACATGGCAATTTTTGGCAGTCAAGAGAAATAGACGGTTGTAATGTGCAATTCAAACAATCTGCAGCTACCACGTGTCAGCAGTCGGAGGGTTATTATTATGAAGGTGGCGGCAACAAAAATAGCAAACAATTCACGCGATGAAAAAAAATGAGGAATCCAATTCCTTTTGGTTTTGGATTCCGAATTTTATTTGGACTCATTTATTTTATTTAGGTTTTTTTTCTATATCTATAAATAGTCCATATAAATAATTATTGTAGGGGAGGAGATCATTGATAGGGGATACTTTTTAGGGTTCTTTTCTTCTTTTTATTTTGGGGTTAAACTTTATTATTTTAGTTTTAGTTTTTGGCTTTGGAGATTAACTTGCAACTTTAGCAATTCTTGATTTCCTAAGTTGGTTTTGAAGATTTTTACTTGGAAATTCAAGTTGAGATTCTGGGTTTCTTCTACCTATTACATAAGTTCATGATTTCTTCATCTAAAAATATGAATTGTGTTCTTGCTACTATGGGTAACTAAATCCACAACTAGGGTTGTGGAAACCATGAGCGAACAACAACATATGAATAGTAACTAAGTAATTCTTGAATAGTGTTATTGGATGCATTGATAATTTTTTCATTTAGAAGTCTTTTTAACTAGTGCACGCGTTAGAACTTGTCTTGTTGCTACTTGTCAGACCAAGGAGGTAGTTAATAAGAAAAGAATTATCAACATAGATTTAGTGTGATACTATCTAATAGTCTAATGTTAATTGATGCGAGGGTGAAAACTAAGTCATACATTGATGTGATGTCTAATATGAGGTAAATGTAAGTGTTAGTAAATTATGCAAACGTAGCCGGACCAAGGTGTGGGGTGAAATTCTCTAGTTGTAGGACCAAGGAACTAGATATACCTAACTTATCACTTTACATGTAATACACTAGGAAAGGATTACTATTACTAGGATTACCGTATTATGAGTTATGGGGAACACGTATACCCTAGTTTTTCTCTCATCTTGATAACAACTAAAGTTTGAATCTTGCTCACTGATTATTCACATAATTGCCAGAATTTATTTCACAAATCCCCCCCCCTTTATTACTTGTTTCGGAAGTACGTTGACTAAAAGAATAAAATTGTAAGTTAAGTTTAAGTCTAAACCATATTCCTCGTGGGATCGACCCCAACCTCCAAGTTGGGTTCTTTTTACTTGATAACGATCGCTTATACTTCTTTAAAGAAGTGTAATTTGAGCGTATCAAATTTTGGCGCCGCTGCTGGGGAATAAGGCTTGTAGATTAAGTTTAACTACATTATTGAACTTTAGTCAAGTATTTCACAATTTTACATTTTTGTTTTTAGTTTTGTTTTCTACAGGTTTCAACTCTAGTGTATGTCAAGTACACGAATGTCGATGTAAATTCTTGACCTCCTACGATCCTGAATTGAGAAAAACTTTGAGGATAATGGCTAATCAAGAAGATGGAATCTGAGTAACTAAGGTGTCTGCATCATGCCGCGACGTTAAATTAAGCGCTTATTGGGAGGCAACCCAATTAGTAATGTAGCTTCTTATTTTATTAGTGTCACTTTTTTTTTTTGCAGATTAGGGGAATTCTGAGTACCCAAAAATAAAAAATTGAAACAAAGGAGAATGTTTGAGCTTAAGTGTGGGGTGCGTTCGACCCTTGATGAAAATAAAGAGAAAATGTTACTAGCTAGGCCATAAGTGCTCAGGGAGCTTTCCTAACCCTTGTTTTTAATTTTATTTGATGCTTTGGAGACATATCATATTTTTAAGTGTGGGTGAAGGAATGAATTCCTAGTTTTACTGTTTTATTGAGTCTTTTTTTTTAGGGTGGGTTCCTTGACTTTAGTTTTCGGTTCTTTTCCTAAGGATAGTCTCTTTGAACCGAGTGTCTTTTTATTTTTTTGGAGGAATAAGTTTTTTTATATATATTTTTTTAGGCTTCCTTGAGTATTATAGCATAGACTTATTCTAATTATCAATTCTGAGAAAAAAGGATAGTTGAGTGAAAAGGTAATTAATGATAGCTACAAAGTGCTTAAAAGCCCTCTTTAAAAGAATGTGACATGAAAAAAAAAAATGTGACATGAAAAAAAAAGTAACCTTAATGATGGCGCTGGTCCTTCCAAGGACATTGTGCACCTTAACGCATGTAAAATATGTAAGTTGAGGGTGGCTATTATGAAGGAAAACTTAAAATTTTTTTGAAGTATTCTTGAAATGATGAGAATTACTTGTGAACTAATTATTGAAGAGAGGCTGAAATAAAGAGAAGAAAATAATGGGTGATAAAATCTTAAAGTGCAAAGTGCTTAAGGAAGTGTACGTCACTATTGTATAGTTTTCCTACCCATCCCCTAGCTTACATTACAACCCCTTAAAGTTTTATTTGATTCTATTCAAACATGTTTAATTAGTGGAGATGTACATAATGGGCAAGCATATGGCATACATATGAATTTTATTTGTGAGTGTGAGAGTTGTTCTTGATATGAAGTTCTTAATTTATATTCAATCTTTTGAATTGAGTGAGCGGACTATTTATTTTTGTGAGGGCACTTGTTTCATGATAGATAAGTGATTTTATTAGCTTTCTTTGATGAAAGTAGGTGAGCAAGCTTAAATTGATGAGTTCAAAATCCTTCCTTGAGGTTAGGAGGTTAAATGTTTGTTGTTTATTTGAATGTCTTGCATAATAATTGAGAAGTGTACTTGATGTTTTGAAATTAGTATATGGCCTAATTATTTGTATTAACCAAAGTGATGACATTTCCATTTTGATTTTTTGAGATGAGCTTTAATGTTTGCTCCTGAACGAACAAAAGTTTAAGCGTGGGGTGTTGATGTGAGGCCAAAATACATATTTTTAATCATTATTTGCCTCGCATTTATGATTTATATTTGTCTTTTTTGAGTGTGAATTTTATGGATTGTGCTAATAGTATATTTTTATTTGTAGGATTAAATTGGTGGAAAAATAAAGTTTGGAGCTAAAACGAATTAAAGATGGAAGGTTGAAAAAGGAAATCAAGTAGGCAGCTTAATAGATTAAATTTAATATAATAATATATTTATATATAAAGGTTGTTAGATGCAAAATTGCGGCAGAATTAATAATCTGCCAATCCACCATTGCCACGTGGTAATTTTTGGTAGCCAAGAGAAATAGACGGTTGTAATGTGCAATTCAAACAGCCTGCAGCTTCCACGTATCAGCAGTCGAAGGGTTATTATTATTATGAAGGCGGCGGCAACATAAATAACAAATAATTCACGCGATGAAAAAAAAAGAGGAATCCAATTCCTTTTGGTTTTGGATTCCTAATTTTATTTGGACTCATTTATTTTATTTAGGTTTTTTTTTTGTATTTATAAATAATGCATAGAAATAATTATTGTAGGGGAGGATATCATTGATAGGGGATACTTTTTAGGGTTCTTTTCTTCTTCTTATTTTGGTGTTAGACTTTATTATTTTAGTTCTAGTTTTTGGCTTAGGAGATTAACTTGCAACTTTAGCAATTCTTGATTTCCTAAGTTGGTTTTGAAGATTTTTACTTGGAAATTCAAGTTGAGATTCTGGGTTTCTTCTACCTATTACGTAAGTTCATAATTTCTTCATCTAAAAATATGAATTGTGTTCTTGTTACTATGGGTAACTAAATCCACAACTAGGGTTGTGGGAACCATGAGCAAACAACAACGTATGAATAGTAACTAAGTAATTCTTGAATAGTGTTATTGCACGCATTGATAATTCTTTCATTTAGAAGTCTTTTTAACTAGTGCACGCGTTAGAACTTGCCTTGTTGCTACTTGCCAGACCAAGGAGGTAGTTAATAAGAAAAGAATTATCAACATAGATTTAGTGTGATACTATCTAATAGTCTAATGTCCATTGGTGCGAGGGTGAAAACTAAGTCATACATTGATGTGATGTCTAATATGAGGTAAAGGTAAGAGTTAGTAAATTATACACACGTAGCCGGACCAAGGTGCGGGGTGAAATTCTCTAGTTGCCGAACCAAAGAATTAGATATACCTAACTTATCACTTTGCATGTAATACACTAGGAAAGGATTACTATTACTAGAATTACCGCGTTATGAGCTTATGGGAAACACGTACACCCTAGTTTCTCTCTCATCTTGATAACAACTAAAGTTTGAATCTTGCTCACTGATTATTCACATAATTGCCAGAATTTGTTTCACAAATCCCCCCCCCCTTTATTACTTATTTCGGAAGTACGTTGACTAAAAGAATATAATTGTAAGTTAAGTTTAAGTCTAAACCATATTCCTCGTGGGATCGATCCTAACCTCTAAGTTGGGTTCTTTACTTGATAACGATCCCTTATACTTCTTTAGTGAGGTGTAATTTGAGCGTATCAGCCATTAACCTCACTACTTCTGAGAGTGAGGGTGAGCACCAGGAGCAGCAGGCTGCAGTTTCAGAGCTCAAGGATGATGAATTGTTAGTAGCACAAAGGGCGGAGCTGCGGTCCAAAAGGATGAACGATCCGTCTAGGATCAGGACTCTTCAGGCCACCACTACTCCTCCTCCAACTCCAACTCCAACACAGGTCGTAGTCCTAGCACCACCAGTGCAGGGTCCTCATCCCAAGTCTATGAACAGACTAAATACTGAGGAGCTGAGGACAATCATTGAGGAAAAGTGTTTGTCCACTGATGGGGTCATCGACAGGTACCTAGATATTATGAGTTTTTGGACGTCACATAAATTCCAGATCTTCACCAAACCCCGTGGCCCATATATTCCAAATTGGGTCCGGGAGTTCTACGCTGCTTATGGGGCCTTGATACCGCAGAGAAAGAAGCAGGCATCAACATTTAAACCGGTTGACTACGTAGTTGTCCGGGGAAAGAAGGTCAAGTGTGACAGTGAGGCTATTAATATTATTCTGGGTGTACTGATAATATCGATGACGATTGCCAGCATCTGATAAGGACAAAGACACTAGAAAATATGAAGAAGTGGTTGGCCACGCTAATATCATATGGCACTCCCAAGTGGCTGGAGATTGGAGCACAGATTAAAAAGAAGGATCTAAACATAGCTGCAAGGTTTTGGTTTGGCTTCATCAGCAGTACTATCATGCCATCCCAGAACGAGTCGATTCTCCGCCTAGCCAAGGCAACCTATTTAGATTGCATTATTGATGAGACGAGAATAAATCTGGGGATAACTATGGCACAGAAGATGGTCATGAGATCCAAGCAACGACATACCTCCCATCCATTTCCAGTGTTGATCACTGAGCTGTGCAGACGGGCTCAGGTTCCTAGAGATGCGAAGAAATATGTGGAAGTGATTCCCACAACTTCCACTGATATCTAGAGGATTGAGGCAGAATATTTAAAGGATCAGGCGGAGAAGAAGAAGGCAGCCCCGATGGATACACCCCCGATTGTTAATCCTCACATATTACCAGTAGAGGCACATTTGCCTACTCCGGCCCCTGGGCCTTCAGGTACATTCAGTGTTATTCCTTCTGACCCCCTCCTAGTTCCTCTACTGCTACATTGCCTCTCTGAGTTGCTACTATTGTTGTTTCCCGGACCCCACTCACTCAAGTTGCATTACTCCAAATGGGGCAACTAGCCCATTTTGCTGATCGTCGTGCCGCCAGACTTGAGATCTCCATTCCAAGCATGATTCAGACAACCCTTATTGATGTTGTGACACCGTTGAGTGCTACCATTGATTCCCTTGCAATTAGGATAGCGGTTTGTGAGCGTGGTCTAGGGTCCACTGAGGAGGTGACGACTTTAAAGACCGTCATTGCTGCACTGCGGAGAGATGTGGACCAGCTGAAGTCCACCGACATGTCCATGATTTTTGGGACGGTGGGTATATCGGATGTTCCAGTAGAGAAAGATATGCCTCCGGCTACCACCAGAGATGATGTTAAAGTTCAGGAGGTGGTTGAACCCGAGTCTGAGGCGGAGACATATAAGAAGATGCTTGAGGTTGTGATGAGTTCATAATTTGGACTCATTTAGGGCTTTATTTTAATAGATATAGTGTCCTCAAATGCATATTTTGTCTCAACAACTGCTGTAAATCCTTAAGTTTCAGGTATTTGGAGTTTGAGGCAAAGCATGGACACTATTTGGCAAAAAGGAACAAAACGGTTGCAAAGACGAAGAAAAAAAGGTCTGAGGATCGCCTAAAGCGTTAGGTGAGTCGCTGAGGGGCCTTAATCTTGCCTAATGTTCCAGTGTGCTGAGCCCTAAAGGAAAAGATCAAGTTAGCGATGAAAGGGAGCAGTTGGTGAGTATCGAACAGTTCCGCGAAGCAGTACTATATCGCCCAATGATCCAGAACGCAAAAATGCTGAAGGTAAAAGCTGAAAGGCGATGAAGCAGACCAAAAGGAGGATCGCCGAGTGCATCGACAATCCCGACTAACTGTGCCGAGTGATCCTTCGCAGCACATTTTTTGACAACTATAAATACTAGTTTGAATTTTTATCTTAGTATGCACTTTTAGAGACAACATTTTATTTTTCTAAGTTTTTAAGTAGAGAACATTTTGCTTAGCTTTCGAAGATTTGAAGACTTCCAATTCCAAGAAATTGGAAGTGGGTGTTGAAGATTCTTCATCATAGACTCGATTGAAGTGAATATAAATAATACCTAGTTGATGTTACTTCGATTTGGTATCATTTTCTTCCTTTTTTCTATGTCTAGCTAAAACCCCAATTCTTGGGGTGTGATTTTATGAATATGGGTTAAATTTCTTGTTGGGTATTGCTTATTGTTAGTCTATTTGATGTTTAAATGTGATTTCGTTTAGTAGTTGTGTTTGAACTTAATGGGATTGTAGTTGCAAATACAATTTCATCTTAGTGTTTTTGGCTTGCTCGAGAGAGAGGTTTTAAAACTAAGACTACTAAATTGATAGTCGGTGGTTATTGTGTCATCGTGGGTTCAGCTCGAGAGAGTGAATCCTAGGCATTTTCTCACACATTCAGCTCAAGAGAGTGAATGGGCTAAGGTGGAGGTTGTGCTTAAAAGCGGCAACTCGATGTTCGAGAGAAACTAAGTTGATTCGGGGTAATTAAGTTGCTCGAGAGAGAATTTACCCCACTAAAGTCTAGGCTAGTTACAAATATTCAGCAATTGACTATCAATAGCATTTACCCGATTGTGTAGTTTATCCCATATTTCTATTACATCCCAATAATCTCATCTCCCTAATTCGCATCTTCTTATTTTCACTATTTTTGTTCATTAATTGAATACAAACCCCCCATTGATAATTGACATTCGTGTCAACCCCTTAATTTATTATGTTTTTACTCAATAATGTTTTTAGCTATAGTTAACTCTAGCATATTCGTGCTTAACTCTTAATTCTCAGAAACCGCTCCCTTGGGATTCGACCTCAACCCATTCAGTTGGGTTATATTACTATTGTACGATTGTAGACACTTGACTTGGAAGTTGTGTTTTGATTACACAAACATCATAATGGTGCCGCTGTCGGGGAGTGGTGTTACTTGAGAACTTCGAGTTGAGTCAAACTTTGCTTTTGTTAGACATAGTTTACTTACTTAATTTTTAGTTGTGTTTGGCTTGTTTGTGTATTACAACAGGGACGATGATTGTGAATGGTAATTCTGGGTATCAAACGAATCACCCCCTGTTGAAATTATTGAATCTTAGGGACAAACTCCTAACACTCACATAAGTGGGGGGTGAAACTATCCATGAGATGTGGCCTAGGTTTAAGGCATTAGTACATCAGTGCCCAGCTCATGGGATGTCTGATAAATTGCTGCTAGAATGCTTTTATAGAGGCATTGGTTCCAAAAATAGAAGCATTGTTGATCAACTCTTTACAGGGTGTTTGTAAAAACAACCCTATGAAGTGGTAGCCCAATGCCTTGATGGTGTGGTTAAAGCCAACAAGGAAGCATAAAAGGACCAAGAATGGGCTGCATTGTTGATCCAGCTGGATGATCTGTCCAAGAAGGTAAAGAAGTTAGAAGTAAGGTCTAAAAAGAAGAGCAAGTACCTTCCCCCTCGCAAGTGTAAAAATATGAAGCAGCATGAGGGTGGACAAAATGGAGAGGTCCTATCACTCATTCTACACAAAATCGAGGAACAAGATAGAGTGTTGAATGAGATAAAAGAGAATGTCGAAATGTTGAACCAGATGACGACCTCTCATTCCATGATCATTCAGCTATAAGACGCTCAAATAGGCCAAGTACTGTCATATCTTTACTCATAGCATAAAGAGGGGTTACCTAGTGAGACTATGGCTAACCCTGAGAATGAGGTTTGAATGGTGACTTGTGTCGTGTCACGACGTTAACTAAGGCGTTGTTTGGGAGGCAACCCAAAACCTCCTAAAATTCTTAATTTTTTTCTTTGTAAATAATGGTGTGTTGATTGTGCAGCTTGGAGTATGGAAAGTGTTTGAAAAGTGCAAAATTAGCGAACAAATGATCCAGTCGGTGAATCGGCAAATTGGTTTGCGTACTTGACTTGGTCCGCTGTTAGGCTCAAAGTAATTTTAACTTGGAGCCTGTAAAACTTGGCAAGCCCAGGAGTAACTTGGCGAGTCGCCAACCTCGTCGGCTGATTTGAGGCCAACATTACATATTTTTAATCATTATTTGCCTCACATTTATTATTTATATCTGTCCTTTTTTAGCATTAATTTTATGGATTGTGCTAAATAGTGTATTTTATTTGTAGAAGTAAATTGACATAAAACTAAAGAAGTTTGGAGCTAAAACAAATTAAATATGAAAGGTTGAAGAAGAAAATCAAACAGACAACTTAATAGATTAACTTTAATGTAATAATAATAATAATCCATATATGTTACAAATTGCAAAATGCAAGCCGCACCAGCTGCCACGTGGCAACAATATGAAGGATCCAATTATGTGAGGCGGCGGACAAATACTGTTTCACGCAGAAAAGAAAAGGAATTCTTATTCCGCTTGGTTTTGATTTTCCAATTTGTTTTGGATTCAATTATTTTATTTAGGATTTTCTACATCTATAAATAATCCATAGAAATAATTATTAGGGGCATGAATATAGAGTAAGGAGGAGGCAGAGGTGAAGATCAATTAAAAGGTATCAAAGTATAAAGTTGTCAATACTTTTTAGGGTTCTTTCTTCTTCTTGTTTTCTTAGACATTAGTAGCTAAAGCTCTTGTTCTGGGGCTGTAGCTACGGATTCAATGTTGATTATTTAAGGTTTTTGAATTAATTTTTGATTGTCATTATAAGTTACTTCCATATTCTTGTTTTAGTATTTTGTGCTTGATCACTATGAGATAAATCTATTGTTCAACCTTAAAATCAGGAGAGGAGAGGTTAGTAGACCAGAGGATATAGAGAGCTTGATCGACCCGTTAAGTCGAGGTGATTTGTTTAGGAGTGACGCCCGGACGAACAACTCGCTTGGTTACGAAATAGGATGAAATATAAATGCTCGCCAGTTAGTCTATTTATCCCCGCTCAACGATGTAGTTAGATAGCTAACTGGAGTAGGCGACTAGAGGTGTGTAGCCCGACTCATACAATTAACCCTATAAATCAGTAACTTGACAACTAAAATTAGTTCTTTACCTAAAATATGATACATGAAATCCAATACATGCTGCAGCCCTGGAATTTTCCAACTATTGTAAGTAATTTTATTATTTTGTTCTTG